>PVIJ01002963.1:0-146274 GCA_004024925.1 Scalopus aquaticus | reverse complement strand
GCGACATGGATGGAATTAGAGGGAATCATGCTCAGTGAAATAAGCCAGAAAGAAAAAGAAAAATATCGAATGGTTTCACTTATAACAGGACTATAGGGAGGCCGGGCGGGAGAGAGACACTCAGCAGTGGGGGGTGGGGTGGGGGGAGGGGAGGATAAGGGCACAAAATGGAAGAGAGGAGAATACAGGGGACCATGGAGATGGATCACGGGTGAATTGATGGTGGGCTGCCCAAGGGGAATACAAAATGTAAAAGACATAAATAACAATTAAAAATAAATAAATAAATGCATTAATGCGACAAAAAAAAAACAAATTAATGGCTTGTTGGGTTTGCTGTTCATATATCAGAAAATATCTTATTGCAACTTAGTTCTAGAAGATAATGTTTTCAGGTACACAGATCTACATAGACCATGGTTTTTCTTTGAGTATAATGAAGATGGTTTCCATATTTGCTCTTGAGAATCATATTGTTACAGCTTATATTTTTAAAGTCTGTGTAAATATCTTCTCTTTATTGGTGGTATTTTATAATTTCCTGTCATATATCCAGATGTGTGTGCGTGTTTAAATCCAACTTGATATTTTGTACTTCTTGTATTTAGGATTCAGATCTTTCATCAGTTCTAGAGAAAGTGAGACCATTATCTCTTTGACAGTTGCCTCTCTTCCATCTTATTTTTTCTTTCCTTTTAAAACTCTGATCAGAAATGTTAGCCCTCCTCATTCTCTCTTTCATATCTCCTAACTGCCCCTGGTTGCCATTGTTCTTCCTCTCTTCTATATTCCTACACAACTTCTAGTTTATGCAATGAAGTTGAATACAGACATTATTTTGTCTGCAATTTCAAGATGTAGGCTTGTCTCCCTAACTAGGCTGGAAGCCCCTTGGGGATATGCACCTGTCTTATGTGTCATTTGTACCACTATGGTACTTGGCTTAGTGCTTAATATAGTCAGTACTCATTAATACAGGCCAATTCTTCCATGTTCCCAAATTGTACCCTAGCCCAAATGTTATACATATAACCTCTTAGAAGCTAGATGAGCGTTGGACCAAGGCAGACCTTGATTTCTTCAATTAACTGACTTTCTTGGATTACACATTTTACCTTCATGATCCTTCAAGCCCAAGGGGCTTGTCTGTGTCATTGGAACTCCTCTCCTGTCTTCTCTATGTGGGCTTATGAAACCAACTGTTTGGCTGCCATCCATAGTCCAGATGTACAATTCTACTGACAGAATTTGGGATTATTTGGGAATGCATACTGCTTCTGAACAGCAATTTAGATTTGAATCTGTGAGATTACATGGCCCTGGGTTCTGAGTCTTAGTTTCCTTACCTGTTAAATGAGAAACACGTAGTTGTGAAAAATAATTGAGATAATGGATGTGAAACTGCTTACCCAATGTTGGGCACAGTTACTGTCTGCAAAATAGCTTTCCTTGATGGTTGTAACCATTAGACCCAGGAAACAGAAAATACTCTTATATATCAACTTTGGAAAAATAAAGTGAAATCTACATTTTCTGCTTGTCTTTTAAAAATTTAAAAGGTGATTTAAAAAAACTCTATTGATCTGACTTTACTCAAAAAGCACTGAAAGGAATTAAGAAAAAAAAAACACCTAGATTTTTTTTTCTGGACTGCAAAATAAAAACAAGTTGTTTTTTTTTTTTAAAGAGAAATTGAGTGGATTATTTGAGACTCTGAGCACCTCGAACCTATTTGAAACTGTGTCTCCTTTAAATCATGTTGCTCCTGAATTAATAGGTAAGATTACAGTCAGGAAGGCTAGGGTAACAGGAAATAAGGAAGAGGATTTAGAACATAAAAAATGTCAGGTTTCAGAACATCAAGAATGCTGAATTCCATCTCAAGTCCCAGCATCCTGCTCCATAGGCCTTTAGTAAAGCCATTGCATTCATAAGAATCATCTTCTCTGGTGAAAATGACTTGAAATCCAATCCACTTGCAACCCTCCTTTCTCCATCCTGTGACCCCCACCAGTTCCTGCTCGCTTAGGTTTCACTGGAATCTTGAAGCATTTGTAGGAAGCAATTTCATCTTTGGACACTCTAATGGGAGCAAAGATAGAAGTGATGTCATTAAAATGGATCTCCCTTGTCCTTTTTTTTTTTTTATGAGTCATTATTAGGACATTGAGAAGAAGCCCCTTTTTTCTTCTCAATGAAGTGAGGTGAACAGGAGAGACTGAATTCCCATTTTATAGTTGAAAATACTGAGGCTGGCCCAAAGTCACATAACTGATATGGAATGACAGCTCAGGTATCCATTGCTATTATTCTCATGGGACTGTGTGGGTTTGGGACAGTGGCAGTACCATCATCCATGAAAAAATCCATACTGAGTTCCTGGGCCACACTAAAAGTTAAAAATGCCTATAAGGAAAGCCTGCTGTAAATCCCATTTTGTCCATAAGAACAGAGAGACCCAAGCACTTACCCATGGACCTACCCACAGGGGGTTGTTTTTAAACCTATTTTCTTTTTTTTTTTTAATACAAGCTGGGGTACAGGCCAGAGGCATGGGGTGGCGAGAGGGTTCACTAGAGACAGAGTGGGGAGCAGAACAGGCAGATCAGAAATACACTGCTGAGGGGAGCAGAGGGCGAGGCAGGAGAGGTCTGCCGCACCATGTGGGACTCTCCCCGGCCGGGCGTTGAACTCGCACAGTGCTTCCGACAGCTCCACAGTGCAGTGAGCAACCGCTGTGCCACCAGGGAGGCCCCTAAACCTATTTTCTATCACTTTTATTTCAGTGTTGTGGATTTGATTCTTTTAAAAGATGGAAAGTCATATTTGTTATTTCTGTTCACTAGAGTAATCAATCAATCATTGAAACAACAGCTTCAGTCACTGAGCTTTTCCATTCCACAACATGCTTTCCCATCCTTTGTTTCATTTGGGCCAGATACCCCAGTGCCAAGAATACCAGTTAACCAAGATGTTGCCCATTTCCATGGAAGCTGGTGTTCCCCTGGTATTTCTACAAGGGATCCTATTTCACAGATAGACAAATTGAGTCACAGAAAACAACTTCCTAAGTAGAGTGGACCCAGAAGAAGATATTTTTGACCCAGATATTTTTCTAAATATCCACCCACATATTGTGCCACTTGACCGTCCTGGCAGAAACATAGGCCAAGAAGAAACCCTTATTGTTGAAGCCAGGACCCGGCTGAGGAGCTCGCTTGCTGAGTGACCTTGGGCCAGGCACATTCCCTCTCCAAGCCCCTCACATTACTCATTTACAAAATGGGGGAAGATAGTGCCTACCTCAAAGATTTCATGAGGAAATTTAATGCAATTGTAGAGCTCAGAATCTGTCATGTAGAGTGTGCACAATAAAGATTAGCTGAATAAGAATCTTTCTAGGATTTAGTTGTCTTGTTAGTTAGCAAGAGAGTTTGTGAAGGAGGAGAGGAATCCCTGCCTTCCTGCTTCATAGAGTTCCCTTCCATGGGAGGTAAGCACCTCCGATGTGGTTGTGGATATAAGACAACTTTCAGAAAAAATGCTGAAATGTTTTGTGATTGTGAGAGCTTTGTTAGGTAAAAACTGTGTTAGGAAATTACTGATGTTGCTTTACAAGTAAGATCCTTGGTATATGTTGGTTTTTGTTCATGCCCCTGTCAGACCAGAAGATATAATTAGCCCAATTTTCCAAATAAATTCATGGTCACAGATTCTGGTGATTTGTATGTAGATGTATTTGTGGATATACTAGTCTAACCATTACAATAATTTCTATGCATTATGCCATTTAATCTTCAAGGGGGTGGTTACCCTATAACCAATAACATCATTATCCTGGTTTTATAGGCAAGGAGACTGACACTCAAGAGAGGTTAAGTAATTTGCTCAAAGTCACATGGCCGATAAGGAGCAGAGCTGGAATATGAGAGCCAGCGGTCTGGCTCAGGGCTCTACATGACCCTCATCATCTTCTTTTCTACCTCTTGTGATGTTTGAGAGGGAACTCATTCTTGATAATAACAAAACCAGGTATTTGGAACTTTTCCTTGGAAGGTTGAAGGATGGTGGGTAAGGGGTTCCAGAAAAGAAAGATGTGACCGTGGAGAGGCGCTCTGCTAAGAGGGAGAACAGAGTTTGCCAGGTCTAGGAGAACAGCTCATGAACGTGTGTGTGAATGCATGTGTGTGGTGCGTGTGTGAGTATACATGACAATGTGTGGAAGTGTATGAGTGTGTCTATGCGGTGTGTGAGCGTGTAAGCATGATGTGTGTGTGAGAGTGTGCATATGTCTGTAAGTGAGTATGAGGGTGTGTGTGTGTGTGTGTGTGAGTGTGCATGTCGGGAGGCTGTTGGGTTAATTCCTGGGCTGACACCCTCTCGCTTTCATGTGCCACACACAGCAGGTGTGGGTCTCTAGTACCTTGAAGGAGGGAGGAGGAGCTGTGGAGGGTCACATGTGGGGCATAGAAAGAGAACAGCTGCCCGGGAGAGGTGACCCTGAGAATGGACACATCCAGGGGGATCTCTGGAATTGGTCTTTTCCACATTCACCTGGGATGAGACTAGAGCCGCTTTGTTGATTGTGAGCGGCTGTAAGGGAGGCCAGGCTACAGGAGGCGGGAGAGGGTCACCTGGCATATGAGAAGGGCGTTCTCCCTGCGTGACTAACAGCAGGCACCACCCTCCCAGGAAGCATGGTGAAGCTGTGCCCACAGGAGAGGAAGCAGACCCTGGCAGCTGGGGCCACTCGGGGTGCCACGAGCACCTGCAGAGCCCCTGCGGAAGAAAGATGCCCTCCCCCCTCATCTCTTTTTTCCTCCCAAGGCTATTCTGGGAAGGTGGCGTGTGAGGACTGGAGCTGGGGTGGAGATGACAGAATTGACCCTGGTTTCTCTCCTTCATCTCCCTGATGTATGCTTTTTATGTTTTTCCACCCTCCTTACCATCTTGACCTCCAAATGGAAAAGTGACCTTCATGGAGAAAGGCAGGAACACACTTTGGAAAGACCCTACTTCCCCAACCCTTTCTTGACTCTTCTGACTGGGTTCTTATAAAAGGCTGGGAGGTCATACCTCATGGAGCCACTTGGACCTTTGTGGTGAAGAGAAAATGAGCTGAGATGGATGATAGACCCTTGTGGAACACAGGTCCTATGTAAATGTCAAGTGTCAGGATACCTGCAACAGCTGGATGCACTTGGCAATCACCCAGGAATTGAGGACAGACTGTGGCTAGGAAGTCAGAGGTTAACGGTCAAAGATACCAGCTGCTCCATTTTGCTCTGGTTCCCAGGCACTGTACCTGCCCATCTGACTCTTAGTGCCACATACCTGTCCTTTTGGCTGTCCTCCCCAGTGGTGACTTAACCCAGTAGAGCTGATTAGGAGGCTTGCCCGGGCCCTACTCTGAGATGAGTCTTTGCTGCTGTGCCCCGTCTCCTTGACCCAGCAAGGGTGCCCTGTCATCTGTGTGGGAGTAAGTGGGAGGAAGCAGGTGATAAGCTGATGACCTGAGGGTTGACTACTGAGGCAAAAATGAGATTCCTTGGACTTCTCCATCATTAGCATTATGACTGTTTTCTAGGCTTCAGGACAGAAAGAATAAGTAGATGTGTTCTGAGTGTTGTTAGTTCTTTATATCTGTTAGGATTTCGTTTTGTAAATTTGCAAGAAAATTGAGACATGCATTATTTTTAACCTTGCTTTTCTCATGAATAGTGTCACACAATACTACACCCTACTTTTTTCACTTAGTACATCTTGGGAGTATTTCCACAGGATAACAAAGATTATAAAGATGGTGATCTTTCTCCTTTCAACACATGTGTAGTATTACACAGTAAGGATATCCCACAATTTATTTAACTAGTTCTCTACTGATTGATATTTAGGTTGTTTTCAACCAGTTGCTATTAAAAATAAAAATGCAACAAGTTTCTTCCACATATGTCATTTTGCATATTTTCAAGTATGCCGGAAGTAGAAGTTCCAAAAGGGAATTGCTGCGTCAGAAGCCATGTGCCTTTTACATTGAGTAGATACTCTAGCTGCCTTCCATGGGGTTACTTGTGTCACTTTTTCCCTAATAGCAGGGTACGAGAGTGCTGTTTTTTGCACAGTTTCACCAAAGAACGTGTGTTCAAATTTTTAGACTTTTTCATTTTAATGGGAAAAAAGTGGAATAGCTTTAGTTTACATTTTTCTTATCATGAGCGAGGTTGTATGTATTTTCAAAAGTTTAAGAGAGATTTGTAGTTTTTTAAGCATTGTGGTTTTACCCTTTGTCTATTTTTCTACTACGTTGTTGATCTTTTTCTTATTAACTTGCAGGGGAACTCCTTATTGTAGAGATCAACTCTTCTTTAATAAATTGACAATGTTTCTTCCTAATTTGATTGGAAATGTTTTTTTTTGGGCTTAGGAATTTTTGCTTGTTTATTTTTTCCATCGTAAGTTTTAAATTTTCATGTACTAGAATCAATATTTGCTTTTATAATATGGATATTCTTTTATATCAGAAAGGTCTTCTTTACTTCCAGGTTTTTAAAGAATTCTCCCATGCCTGTTCTTAGCACTTGAATAGTTCCACATATTTTTTTCAAGTCTTTGATCCATTTTGAATTTTCTAATTGAGTGAATCCAAGTTTATTTTTAGTTGACTTGCTAGCAAGATATTTCAATTTTATTTACTGAATAATCTGTTATTTTCCACCAATAGAAATGCTACCTTTATTGTACAAAATACTATGTTATTTAGGCCCCATTCCTGGTCTCTCTATTCTATTTTGTCGGTTTCTGTGTATACGTACCAGCATTATAGTTCTTGAAATCTTGGATTATGCTTATATCTGATAGGGTAGGAACTTCTCATTTCTCTTCTTTTTCAGAGATTTCTGGGTTGTTCTTCTATTGTTCTTTTAAATTTTTTATTGAGGTACCATTGATTTACATCATTGTATTGTCTGGGTTTTTCTTATTGTGGGTTCTCCAGAGTAAATTTAGAATTTACCAGATAATCTAGTTTAAAATATACATGTTAGCATTTTGGGGAAATTTTATTAAATTAAAACAGTAATTGAGAAAAGGTTGACATTGGATTTTTTTAAGCATTAAATTTTCCTATCCCAGTTGTGGTGTGACTTTCCATTTTTTTTGAGTCTTCTGTCTGCCTTTCCTTCAGTCTTAGTCCTGTTTACAGGTGGAAGGCCTTTGGGAGGTAGAAACACTTCCAAATCCAGAAGGAAGTTTTAGCTGTTCACAATGACAGCAGTAACTAGGGACCCACTTGGTCTCCACTCACCTCCTTCTGGGCAAAGTTTACTCTCCTCTCCTTTGTGTGGTGTTGGGTTGGGGCTTGTGGGGAGAGGGGAGGACGTGTCACCAACAGATAGAAAGATAAGGGTGGGATGTGCGAGGTGTGAGGAGACACCACCATCTGGGTACCCAGAACTGAAAGTCAGCGATCTTGGACAAAGATAGAAAGAAAGGGCTGGTGTGGAGGACTGTGGGTTACCAGCATGGTCTGCAGGAAGGTGGGGAGGAAGAGAAACCAGCGGGGTGGGCAAGAGCAACATGGGGAGGAGGGGGTAGAGTGGAGCAGGAGGAGGAGGGGAGTGTAAGGAACAGAGAAGAGGGGTGGGGTGGGTGGCGGGCCGAGAAAATCTTGTAGGATCACATTCCAGTGATACCCTAAGAAGACTGCAACGTCTCCAAGGGCTGGGGTAATATATTCAGTGTCGGCATCTTTTTTAAAATGTCTAATAAATAACATACATGAAGAAGGTACAAAACATACATACTGCCTACTAATCAGTTATGAACTCCCTTTCAGCTACCATTTGGTCAAGAAGCGCCTTCTCATATGTCTCCCATGTTGTCTTAATATTTTATGATCAGGAGATAATTGCTATTAAAATCAGGAAAATAAAGGAAATTAAAATAAAATAAAGGAAAAAATGTTCAAAGTCAAGTCAAACTTAAGACTGAACAGGGTGTGCTAGAACAGGGTATTAGAACTTAGGCCAAGACGGGAGACCTGGAGTGCAAAGCAGGAAACTGAGGCAAAGGTGCAGCTGTGCAGACAGGGTCCCTGGAGCAGGGCTTTGGGAACAAGGCCACCACTCCATGGGCATCCCCACGGGACCCTAGCTGCCTGCAGCAGGGCGGGAGCGTGGTCACACACACATCCAGTGCCTGTGTGGGGCCAGGCTGCAGACTTGTCTTAGCTTTGGGGAACAAAATCCCATTTAAACTACCCAAGTAAGGGGTGGTGAGGTGCTGGCTAACTCCCAGCATTGACATCAGTCAGTGCAACTGAGGTGGGCCCACGGCCTTCTCAGGGGAATGCAGACTTCTAGAACTTTCTGTGGACTGCAGGTTTCCCTCTTCGAAGGTTCCATTCTTCAGAGAGCTTTATCCTCTTGCCCAAAGTCTATGTTTCTGCACCAGAATATATTTCAGCTCTTGATTCCTAATGTCCTCTTCCGCAAGGTAGGGAATGCCTTAGTTCCCTTCCCCAAAGTTAGAAATCAGAGAGCCCCCTGGGCCAGTGAGGCGTGCTCCTGGGCCCGGGGAGCCCACCTGATCGGGCGGCCCACCCAATTCCCAGGGAGGGCACCGGGAGCAGAGCTTTGGGTGGTTGCCTGACGTGAAGAGCGCGAGGCCAGAGGCCTCCATCTGGCTGATGCTTGCTTGTGGCTAGAGTATCTGTGGTTGCCTCAGGGGAACCTCAGGGGTGGCTTTGGATAGAGATTGTTTCAAATTTTCACTCTGACAAGACCATCTGGGTGAGGAGCACTTGACTTCTCTGCATTTGGGCCGTGGAGGTGAAATGAGATGGGGAGTGCTCGGTGCTTAGCGGAGTACCTGGGATACCTGGGTGCTCAAAATGTTCCTTCCCCTAGAGGCTTGAGGGATGGGGCAGTTCCAGGGAGGCCCTCGGCATCTGGGGGAAGGGTCTGATGTGGGACTGAGAAGACCCTGAAAGACATAGTTGTGAAAGTGGCACAGGATGGTACTCAAGGTTTTGGGAAATCGGGGCTCTTAGGGTTACAGGGGTCTGCCATTGGTTGGTCCCTGGAAACAGCAGCTCTGGGCAGGGTTGTGAAGTCCCCAGATGCATTTGCAGTGCGAGAGGGGCTCTGCATCCCGGCAAGTGGTGACCATGTGTTTCTTGCTGAGCAGTCCCCTTGATGAGACACAGTTCCCTAATTAGAGAGACAAAGTCCTGTTTGAAGCCTCAAACTGAGACTCTAATTCTAATCAACATTTAAATTCCAGTACATTTGGTAAAATAAAAACAGCTGTGAAGAGAACCAATGAAACAGCTAAGAGGGCCCTCATCCTTACCTTTCCAGGCTCCCGCTTCGGGGGACCCTTGGCCATGTCCATTGTTTTTCCTCTCCTCCTTCTCCTTTAGATTTGCCGGGGAACAAAATACCTGCCTGCTGGCATGTGCTCCCAGTCCTGACCCCCAAACAACCTTCCAGGTTCCCGGTCGGGGCCGTTCTCTTGGCTGATCTGCGCAGATGTCTGTCATTTCAGTGGGTCTGCGGCAGTGCCCATCACAGAGATGCCAACCACAGGGATGCCAGTGGGTCTATTTTCAAGAGCTCGGGCGGTGAGCAAGTCACAAACAAAACCAAAGAACACAACCCATGACCCCAGAACACCACTTTTTGCTACTGATGGGTTTGGCCTTCATCCTCCCTGTTTTTGTGGGTCAGCTGAGAAGTGTCCACTTACATAGGATGTAATTTGAAGAGTTCTAAGATGCCCAATTACCCTTTGGCCTGAAATAGAAATTCTCCTCCTAGTAGACATGCCTTTAGGTCACGAAGTCTCCACTCCTGTTGTTTGTTCAATTTTTTTTTTTGTCGTTCTCTCTTTTTTATAATCAAAGTGACATTGGTTTATCGCATTATGTAGATTTTGGGTGTACAGAATTATATATCAACATCTGTATATACTATATTGTATTTGTCACCAAAAGTCTAGCTTCCATCCATCAGCATGTAAGTGACCCCTTTAAACAAACTCTTAGATACAGAGAACAGATCGGTGGTTGCTAGAGGGGATACCAGCGGGAGGGTGGGGGGTAGTTTGTATGGTGGTGGATGAAAACTAGACTTTTGGGGGATGATCATGATGTAGTGAATATAGATAGTGAATCATAATGCTGTACACCCCAAACATAAAATGTTGTAAACTAATGGTACCTCAATAAAACTATTTGGAAGGGCAGGGTCCTTGATAAAGGGCATGTAACACGAGACAGATGTCTTTTGATAAGGAAGCAGATACAGAAAAATATGTGTTTCCCTGGGAGGAAGTTTCTAGTGGGAGGACCAGCCAGGGACCTGGCACCTGGAGAGGTTGCAGTGAGGAGCAGGGAGGCAAGAAGCCCTGATTTCACTGGCTTCCTTATGCCGGTCACTGACTGGATTCAGGGCCATGCTTTGGTCCAAGAGTCTATGGAACTAATAATTCACTTATGATTCTGCCAGTGGTCTCCTATTATTCTATTGTGTTCTACAAGGGAAGTGAAAATCCTGCTTCAGCCTCTTCCAATTCACCCTTGGGGAAAGGTCTCCCAATCCTCCTGAAAGAGTCGAGATGGAGACAAGGCGCTTGCTTGGCTGGCTGGCCCTGGTATCAGGTATGCTCTCTTGCTGTATTCTCTGGTTGGTGGAGGATACTGCATCTACCGGGCTTTTTTTGTCTACCAGGGAAATTCAACGCAGAGAGCCTAGGGAGACTACCCCTTTTACGGTGCTGTAAAGTAGGACACTCTCAAAAGGCAGGTTGTTCCTGTGCTTGGTTCAGCTGATGAGAGGAAAATAGAACTATCAAGCAAAGAATATTTAATATTCTCAATATTTCTTACGTACAAAGTTATATGCTAGTTACTGAGGGGGATACAGAGGGAATAGAAGTTGGGGCACCACAGTTTCCACTTCCTGGGGCAGTCCTGGCTTACACCTGTGTTTTCAGAGGTAATTCTTTTAGCTCCGCTTTTATTCTCAGCAGCTTCCTGACTTGGACAATGCATTCTTGGTTTCTCTTCAGAATAAAAAAATGCTGCTAGGGAGCCCATAGTTTAGTCAGGGAAGGAAAAGTATGTTAGGGGCCTCCCTGGTGGTGCAGTGGTTGTGTGCTGCGCTGTGGAGCTGTCGGTGTAGGCGACAACACGGGTTAGACACCTGGCCGGGGAGATTCCCACACGGAGCAGCAGCCCTCTCCTGCCTCTCCCGCTGCTCCCCTCAGCAGTGTGCTTCTGTGTCTCTGCCCGTTCTGCTCCCCACTCTGTCTCTGGTGAGCCCTCTTGCGGCCCCATGCCTCTGGCCTGTACCCCAGCTTGTGTGCATAAATAAATAAATCTTTAAAAAAAAAAGAAAAGTATGTTAGAATTTAGAAATTGAAAGATAGAAATATGTTAGAAATTCTCAGAAGTGAGATATAGGTGGACTGCACTTAGGTCAGGTGGTTTAGTGACACCTGTCAAGTTCAAAGCATGAACCATGTTCTGCTTTCATCTGCTATTCCGGTCCCCATGGTAGCTCCAGGTGGCATGGTTGCAGGGCACCATAGGCACCCATCTCCTGTTGGCAACACCCTCTGGAAACATCCCTCAGGTCTACAGGGTGAAAGGTGCCCCTGAGAATTATGTGGAAGGGGCTGACTTTGTCTTACTATGGTTATTCGTGCTCAGTGGTAAATCTGCCGGCACCCTGGGAGCAATGGTTTTGCCTCATTCAGCTTCACATTCTGGGTACAAGTTTATGCAACGGATCAGTTCTCCAGTAAATGTGGTTGGACTGAGCCATATTTCACCATCGGTCATGGACATGAACCCTTCCTTGAAGATGGTTTGATCCAGTGTTCTCAGCCATGGCTGGGGACACATTAAGGTGACTCGGGTCCCCAAGGCCCTCACAGGTGTAGCATGTGTGGGACTCTGATGTGCGGGCTGAGATTGGAACCTCTGGCCTCTCCTCTCCTGCACCTGGAGACCCTGTGGTGATGGGAGGCCAGGATCTTCTAAAGGGCCTGTTCTGCACTGGATGACTGTTGAAGCCTGTGGTTTTATGATGCCTATTTGCTGCTCTTCAGAAGTGCTGAATATGGTATAGAGAATATATCTTGGTTCTGAGGCACTTGGCTTGGGGCAGGTTGCTATTCTGGGAGCTGTTAATGAGAGGGGAGGGAGCCTCCAAGGAAGAAAGGGTAGCTGAGAGCCCAGAGAGAGAGGGACAAGGCTGTATCACTTAAGGTGCTCACTATGACCTGATTAAAATGTCCCCATCTCAGACCCTGAAGCAGGGCCCAGAGCAGGCAAGGGGGGAGGGGCCAGGGAGGCAGCCCGCAGCTTTGGTCTCAGGCCAGGCCTTCTGAGGGCCGATAACATTAGTTAACCTCAGGAAGGCAAGGGTCCCCCATCAGTTTGGAGAGAAGTGTGTGGAAGGGGGAAGGGGTAGTAGAGGAAGGGAGGATAGAGATGAGCTGACCTGATTCCAGGAAAGGTCTTGGGGACACCAAAAAAAGGAGGTGCTTCATATATTGGAATTTACTGAAGTGACCCCACATCTTCAGTCTTCTGCTCAAGATAAGAATCACCGAGGAGTGGTAGAGACGGTGTCTCCTTGAACAGCACAAAGGTGCTTCATGGCAGACCCAGACCCCTGCTGACCGGAGAGGTATGTCTAGGCTCTCAGAGCTCTGCTTCCTAGGCCTGAGCAAGCGATGCTCGGGAAGCCCCCAGAAGCCATGGCATGGTGGGGCAAGGAGGGGAATCTGGGAACCAATTCTGATCAGCATTCAAAAAATTTATTGCTTTAATTTCCAAAGCGCTCTGGGAGTTGTTTCGATTTGCTCTGTATCATTTTACAGGTGAGAGGCAAGAAATAGATGGTAAAAGCAGATGACCTTGGACACAGGGGTTTAGTTTTCCCATAGTCTGCCTCCCAAAAGTGACCTAAAATCTTGTTCCCCGGGTTCTGCTCTTGAGCCAGATAATCAGGGGTCCAATCCTAGCTCACTCATTTTTGACCTGATGGACCTGGGAAGGTCATCCTACCTCCCTGAGCCTTGTTCTTAGTTTAACAGGCTGTGTGAGGATGGAAGATACTGTGTGCAGCTCTGTTCTGGCCACATTATCCATTCTCACGAAACGGTGGCTATTAAACTAGGTCTGGGTGATAAGAATAAACCCTTATCCTGGGTGTACCAGAGGTCGGGAGTTTACACACCACTGCCCTTAGCCTCCTTAGCCCATTTCACAGATGAGGAAACTGACAGCATGGCTCACTAGAGCATGGAGAGGTTCCATGCCTTGTTAGTCTGTGGCAGAGCTGGGATTTGAAACTGGGACGGCAGGCTCCAGAGTCCACACTTGTTCTGCTATCTCTGTCCACAGATTCAGTATATGTCAAGCCTAGTAATAAACCCCGTCCTTCTTTGCCCTAGTAAAGCTTGTGACATTGACAGCTGACAGCTTGCCATGGAGTCCCCATCCTCTCTTCCTGGGCTGTCCCTTTCATTTTATGATGATCCGGAAACCCATCATCCTCCCACTTTCCCATGTTCCGCCCCTCGGCTCCTGGGTGCCATGTGCTTGAGGCGCTGCAATTACATCTCCTCGCCAAACCCTCCCAGCAGCTCACAGAGGGGGACTGACCCTCCCCAGTTCACCGATGGGCAAGGATGCTCTTTGGGTCACCCATCTGGCCTCCCGTTCTCTAGGGTTCTGTTTTCTGGGGGAGAAGTTTCCAGGTAAGGGAGGGAGCTGTGTGGGAGGGAGTTCTGAGGTACTATGGACTTTTGGGGACTCTGAAGGTGTGGTTGGCACAAGATGAGAAGAGGATGTGGGCGAGACTAGGCTGGATGGTCTCTCTTTGCTCAGCCCCAAGGCCAGAGGACTGTGGTGACCCCTGTCAGTCGTTGTACTTTACCTCATGCACCTGCTCTGATTACAAAAACCACTTACCTTTGGGTCTGCAACGAAGGTGACCCCAAAGAGACAAGCAGTCCCAGGAGTGGGCATGAGGAGAGCCTGAGCCTTATTTCACATCTTCTCCTCTGGCTACAGTAGGGCTCACTAGTTCTCTAATGACAGTCCTCAGTTATAAAAGAGGTGTGAGTGGAAGCGTAGATGTAAGCTGAGTGTAGGGGGAACAGCAGCCAAGATAATGGCGGGGCTTCTCGGGAGGGGGTGTCACATACAGGTAGCTTCTGGTGGAGCTGAGCTCCCTCAGGGCAACAGGGAGTCTCCTTGGAGACAGAATGAGGCAGAAGAGGGCTTGTCTGGAAAGGGGAGGAGAAAGCTGGCAGAGAAACAGAGATGGTCATGGTCAACAACTTCTGCGGTCAACAGGCCGAGTGACTCTGGACCAGTGTCCATCCTGCCCGGCTCCTGTTGGAACTTGTCTCTGTGGGTGTCCTTCCTGGCTCTCTGTTGAGAACCTGTGTGGTAATTCTGACGCTCTTACCTTCTGATTCACCAGGAAGCTTTGCTCAGTGGTGCAGACAGGGCCTCCTACTCTGGAATTGTGGTCCATAGACTCAGATTTTCCAGGTTTTTGATTACCAGGCCTCTGCTCTGAGGCAGAAAGTCTACAGGTCCCATAATTTCCCCAAATGCCCAAAGCCAACCCCATCTTCTCGGTCCTGAATGAACACAAGAGTCAGAGGTGGTGGTCCTGTCCTTGTGGTTGAGCTAGATGAGGCCTGTGGCACTGGTTTGGGGGGAACTTGGGCAGTGACACTGCATCCCAGAATTTCCAAGCAAGTCTTGATTTCAATCAGCCTGCTACGTGGGGACACCATGTGTCAAGCCAGTGCCAGATTAATGTGCCCTGATTTTTGTTTCAGAAAATTTGGTCAGCATAACTGGGGAGAGAGAAATCAGAAAGGACAGTAATTGGAGCCTGGTCCTGGGCATGAGGTGGAAACCACAGAGAGGCTCCATTTCACCCTGTTCATGCAACAGTAGCTATCACAACCTAGCAGGGTAGAGGGGCCGCCAGCATGAAGGTTGGTTGGTTCAGCCTCAGTCTTTCCATAAACATGTCCCAGCGGCAGTGAATGCTGGCTCAAAGTCAGACAGACACAGGTTTGAATCCCAGCCTGCCACTTCTCAACTGTGATCTTGGGCAAGGTACTTAATTTCAATCTCCACAGTCTGTAAACCTGGAAGAATAATGGCACCTGTGCCAGAGGGTTGTTTTTAGGATTAAACAAACAAATAAATGGAAATTTTTTAGCCCAACCCCTGGCTCAGTAGTGGGTATCATCTCTTCCTCCTCACCCTGCTCCTGTACTGTTCCGGGTATGAGGATACCAGGAGGATGAGACTCTGTCCTGGCCTGGGGTGGACACACATTGCTTGCTTTATCCCCATTTCTCTCTCTCTCTCCTGCTCTTCCTCCTCTTCTTCCCTTTCTCCTTTCTTTCCTTGACAAACTCTGGCAAAGTATTACTCTAAAAACCACCATGTTCCAATTTTTTTTGTGGATGCTAATAGAGGTGGTCATGTGATATTTTTGGGCCATGAGACGTAAGTGGGAGTTGCTGGGTGGAACTCAACAGGAATCTTTTAAGGGAGATGCTAAAAGTGGAATGACAGTGTCACAAGAATGGCCAGTGATAATGATGAGACAAGCATGATAAGGAGAGCCATGTTCTAAGGAAGACCAGGAAGAGAGAGAAGGAGTCATCACAGCAGGGTTAGCAAGGAGGACATATAGGTCAAACCTGAGCAGCTGTTTTTGTCAATAAAGCTTTATTGGAACCCAGTCCTGTCTGTTCCCTTAAGTATCATCTGCGGTTGCTTTCACATTATAATGGCAGAATGAATACATGTTGTGACACAGATCGTATTGTTTACACACACACACACACACACACACACACACACACACACACACACACACACACACACTGTCTCGCCATTCCAGAAAAAGCTTGCTGACCTTTGCTTGGCCAGTCGGGATCAGTGTGTCCGCCCCAACTCTGGGCTGCTTATACCCTGGTTTCTTATTTCTGGCAATCTAAATCCCTGTGTGAACCATTTAGTTTAGTGGATGCTTTGTGTTCTGACACTTTGCTGCAATACCAAAATGTGCACTGCCCTACAACAGGATTGCTTTCAGTCTACCAAGATGTCACACGCTTCTGCTGGAAGACTAAAGGGAGAGTGTGTCTGTGAGGAGTCTAAGTCACAAGCCACAGAATCCCCTTCAACTGATCAAAGCAGAAAGGACATTTCTGGATAGATAAAAACTGGTCTGAGAAAGGACAGGAGCCAGGCAATGGGAGGGGTGGGTAACAGGAATCAATTTCTCCCTGAGGCTGGAGGTTGAATGAAGAGTAAGCTCCTAGCTATGGAGGAGGAACACCTTCAGAGAGTTCATGGAACAGAGACTCAGTCCCCAAAAGGATTAGGGTGCTGTTGGAGTGCTCACACAGTAAGGATCCATCACAGAGGGAAATATCCAAAATAATCCAGTCATCACTCTGCAGAACTGCTAGTTTTAGCCCTCACTGCCCCCCTCCCCAATGTCAAGTCCTTCCCCCTTCCTGGTAATAGAAACCCCAATGCTTTTAGTAGCTTGCATGGTCACCCAGAATAAGGATGATTCTCCATTTCCTTTGCAGCCTGGTGAAGGTTGATGACTCCACTCTAGTTGTAGGGATGAGAGCACAAATGAGGGATGCAACTTCTGGGATATGAACTTCAAGGCTGTGCCCTTCCCCCTTACTACTTCTTGGGACGTGGATGTGATGTTTCTCCATTTTTGGATCATGTGGGAGAGAATATCAACCTAAGAGAGGCAGCTCTTCAAGAGAGGACAGATCTGGAACCACGACTACACCAGTCTGGACTGCTGACCTGCAGAAGACATTTACCATGACATAAATGCTGGTCACTCTGGCTTAAGCCACTGTTAGTTCTGGTCTCTGTGATTCCCAGCTGAAACACTCAATGACTTCCAGCAATTGCTCATAATGAGCTGAGTGCTGAGTTCCAGTAGCTTCCACCCCGTGGATTTCAGCTGGTGATGCTACACAACATTTCTGGGTTCTCTTTCAAAAGATAGTACATGAATATTTCCCAAGAAGCCCATCCAAACCTCACATCACCACTGTCTTCTCAGCTCTAGTTTCTCTGCCCTTCTCTGCAGGACATGTCAGTTTCCTTTGGAAGTGGTGTCGGACTTCATCCTCCATGGGCCTCACACCATATTCTCCCAGGCCAAGCAGGTGGAGGGGGAGACTGTCACCTGTTCATTTTTGATTCACTTCATGATTTTTTATCCCTCGCTTACAGATGGTCAGTGAATCAATACACATCCTGAATGCTATCTTTTGAATGTTTTTCTTTTGCCCAATAAAATATATAACTCACTGTATTGTTTTCCATGGATGTGTTATCAAATGACTACATAGGCAACGGCGTGAAAGAATAGAAATTTATTAACTACAGATAGGGAGGTCAGAAGCTGACACCTGTCTCACTGGGCTGGAAGCACAGTGACAGCAGCGCTGCATCCCTTCCTGGGGCCCTCGGGAAAATTGATTCTTTGCTCCTTCCAGCGTGGCCACATTCCTGGGCTTGTGGTCCTCCTCTTCCATTTTCAAAGTCAGCAACATTGGGCCAAGTCTCTTCATGCTGCCATCTCTCTGGGGTTCTGACTCTTCTTCCTCTCTCTTCCACCTTGAAAGACACTTGTGATTACAGAAAGGGCTAATCCAGGATCCTCTTCCTGTTTTAAGGTTAGCTGATTAGCAATGTTAAGCCTGTATGCCCCCTTTGATTCCTGTACCATAACATGTTCATAATTGCCAAGGACATCTTTGGGGAGGGGGCGTGATTGTGTCTACCGCGTATATGGATGGTGATGACTCTGACTACCTCTTACTAAGGCTTTCAGGGGGCCAGGAGCTGGACTAAGCCCTTCCCCTAGAGTCTTATTTAATCCTTCAACCATGAGGCCAGCAGAATTCTAAGATGACCCATGAGTTCTGCCCCTGGGCATGCACATCCTAAATGACCCCTTCCTTTTGAGTGTGGGCAGGACCTGTGATACCATACCAGGTCACTTGTAATTAGCTCATGGATAAGGCAAAGGTGACAGGACCATTATTCCCATGGTTGGGTTATATAAGACTTTGTTTTAGTGGACAGGGAGAGATTCTCCATCTGTCCTTGAAGAAGTGAGCTGCCGTGGTGTGAGGGGCCCTGGGCAAGGAGCTGGGCGCAGCCTGTAAGAGGCAAGAGCAGCCCACCCAACAGCCAGCAGGGGCACAGGGCTCAGTCACACAGCTGAGGAGCTGTTCTGCCCTTACCTGTGAAAGTTTGGGGGCAGATTCTTTCCTAGAGCCTTCAGAGATGAACAAACTGGCCAACACCTCAATTTAGGCCTTGTGATTCCCTGAACGGAGGATCTTGCCTGGATTCTGACCTACAGAAACTGAGATAATGAGTGGGTTTGTTTAAGGCTGCTGTTTGTGGTAATTTTTTATTAGCAAGAGAAAACAAATACATCTGAAGTTGAGAGAACTGAAGCCCAGAGAATCTGAGACAGAGGCCAAGGTCAGAGAGCAGATGGTAAGAGGCAGAGCTGGTACTCAGACTAAAGTTTGTTTCCAAATATGAGTTTGTAGCGCTGCTGCTTCCCAACCAACAATGATTTTTGTCAGTTTTTGTGATTTTTGAGTATTTTTTGTTTGTACTTCATTGGTGCTTGATAGAAATAATTTGACTTTCAGAAATGATATTATGACTTTTCTCTTTTATCTGCAATGAATGAGATACCTCCCCTTACGGACCATTTGATCATTTTTGAGTTTTTACGGGGTTCCCATTGTAAAGGATGTGAGAACACCATCACATCCAAATCTAAACTCTGAAACAAGCTCAATATGTGACTGAATTTAAAGTAGAAACTTGCATTGTTTCAGCCAAACTTCAAGTTGATTAAGGTTACAAAGCAGTGCCAATTCCCCAAATGAGTTCATGTCGTAAGCAGCAGACCTCTTGATTTATTGGCATTGGATTGCACATCTGTACACGGCAGATGTGGGTCCTGGTAGAAGAAATAAATGCAAAAGCAACTGAAAGATGTCACTGAACTATCAGTAGTTTTTCATTTTTAGGAAATTTCTCTACCACAGTTATAAAAAAAAAAAAAACAACTTCTAGCATCAACTTCTACATTAAAAAGGAATCTTTGCACTCAAGGCTGGGAGTCCCTACTTCTCAGGGGGTCTTGTAAGCTCACCCATGCCCCCACATCCAGAAGCTGTTGAGAAAAGTACAGAGGTTCTGGTTATCCTGAGTTCTTTGCATTTTCTCTTTGTAGGACACTCTCATAAGTCTTTCTGGTACCAAGATCCTCTGGCAGTTTTCTAGAAGGGAGGGTTGTTTGAAATTATTGGGTCATCTGGAGTGATTTGTGGTTTACCTGTTGCGGTGATTAAGAAACTTGTGGGAGGGGCCTCCTCGTTGGCACAGCGGATGAGCGCTGCGCTATGGAGCTGTCGGCAGCGCGCGATGTGAGTTCGACGCCCGGCCAGGGAGAATCCCACATGGCATGGCAGACCTCTCCTGCCTCGCCCGCTGCTCCCCTCAGCAGTGTATTTCTGATCTGCCTGTTCTGCTCCCCGCTCTGTCTCTGGTGAACCCTCTCGCCGCCCCACACCTCTGGCCTATACCCCAGCTTGTACATGTATAAATAAATCTTAAAAAAAAAAAAAGAAACTTGTGGGAGAGTAAAGCTTCTCTGCTGATGGCTGTTGAGCCCAGTTAGGCAATTAATTGCGCTCTGGTGAATGGTTAATTAGTAATTCCCCACTAATTCTTCTGGGCCTGTGGGGAGAGAGGGATTTGGACCAGAGGCAGTTTAGTGGAATCGTCTGTCCCAAGGCATCACAGGGTAGACATTCCAGCCAAGGTTCTCTGCCTGCTGGGTGATCAGCCCTTGATCAGAAAATTCTGGGTTCCTTAGCAGAGAAATGGACTTATACGACCTCAGGCAGGAAGATCCTTCTAGTGTTCTTAATTTTACTGAGGAAGAAGGCAGGAAGGGGGACTTTTTAGTCATTCTGCCCTAGGAGTCCAATTTTCTGGGACACAATTCAGATAATATCTTCCTCACAATTCTGTGGGGAGGATCTTGTAGCTCTAAAGTGCCCATATTAGTATTCTATTACTACATAACAAATCACCACACCGCGGCTTTAAAAATACAGCAGCTCTTTCATCTCAGTTTGCGTGGGCCAAGCCTGGTGGTGGTTTAGCTGGATCCTCTGCTTAGGGTCTTACAAGGCTGCAAACAAAGCTAGGCAATTCAGCTTGGGCTCAGGGTCATCTGAGGCTTGTCTGGGGAAGGATCGCATTTGTTAGCACTTTGTGGTCCGCTCACGTATTAGTATGTGTTTTTGTCACCAGTATCAGGTGGCCGCTCATGTATTAATACGTGTTCATCTAGTCTCTGGTTTTTCACGCCACGGTGGATTTATTTGGAACTATTAGGAGCTATTTCTTCGATCGTACTCAGTCTAGAAGCTTTACATATTGTTTTGGTGAAAATGTAAGGTGTTTTATGAGAGATATTACAGTTTTTTTAATATCCAATAGTTCAGGAGTTGTGTGTGTTTTATTGAATGCTTATACCATTCATGGGGTGGCACAGAAAATGGCCGGCCCCAAGGGCTGGTAAATTTAAAGGGCACTGGCACACGAAGTGTTAGCAGAATTGAGTTCTTTGCGGCTGTAGGACTGAAGCCTTCCCTTTCTTGCTGGAAGGAGTCTGTTCTCAGCTCCTAAGGGCCATACTCATTTCCTTGCCATGTGGACCTTCCAATAAAGGTGGTCCATGACATGGCAGCTTGCTTCTTCATAGCTAGCAAGGGACTTAAGTGAGAAATGCCAGCAAGACAGGTGTTACTGTCTCACATAATGCAGTCACATGAGCATATTCCTGATCACATACAACATTTTGGATTTGTCAGTCTACTGGTTAGAAGTAAGACACATCAATAGTTTCCATAGCCTAGTTATTTGTTCATTCATCCACTCAGCATTCTCTTAAGTACCTACTGTGTGCCAGCAGTGAGTAAGGCACTGACCTTTAACCCTTTTCCCCTATTTTCTCTTTCCTAATCTAGGTGTCAGTCAGAGTTTAGGGGCAGAGTTGATGTTCAAGACTTTGGGAAAAAGATCAGAAAATGTGTCTTGGAAATAGAAACTAGAATAAGATGTATGTAACAGTCCATCTTGAGAATAGCCTACCCTAAGAGGTAAATTTAGGGACTGGGAAAATCTTGAGGGATTTTAGATAGTGTCAATTGAAAATGTGATTATTGTAAGATAAACTATAATTTACCTCATAGTAACTTAATGGGCTCAAACAAAGTGATGAATTTTTGGAAATTAGTAAAGATTGCATAGGTTGGATGATCTTATTGTTCTCACTTATTTGCAACTTGCCCAAAAGAGGACTGTGCACCCCTACCTGCTGCCTTGTGATTCAGGTGCCCCCCATGGGAAGAGTGCAGACTCCCTGACTCTAGTTTGGGAATGGCCATGTGACTTTCTTTGGCCAATGGAATGTGAGCAGGAAGTGGTGTACAGCATATCTGATTGGAAGCCTTAAAAGTCATTGTCAGGGAGCATCATGGTGATTTTTCACTCTGTGCACAGGGCATGCTCTGATGAGGTCTGCTCCTTCAGCCTGTGCCTTAGAATACAGACACGTGGCACAGACCTCTCCCACAGGTGTATAAGCTGTGCATGAGACATGAACCTTGTTGCCTTGACTTAGATTTGAGATTCGGGGTTGCTGACCACCGTGCATTACTTAGTGACAAGTGATAAAACGCAGCACTGACCCAGTTGTGCTCTCTGTGGAAAAGAGCACTCAACGGGGCCTCCCCGGCATCGTTGTGTTTCTGCAGAGGCCCCAAGGCAGAGGGGAGGGAGGACAAAACCTGAATTAATGAGAGATTGAAGTTTCAATTTTGATTGTACTAAGTCATTGGAAATAACCATTGAAAATGAGACTGTTATATTTTCTAAAGGGGACAAGAAAAGCTATCATCCCACTTGAAAAAGTCAGACCCAAGAGACCCACGGAAGGCAATAGTGGTGACAGAAATGGAGCTCTTTCTTGAAGGGGCCCTGCCAAGGTGGCCCATTTCCCAAGCTTGTCACTTTATTTTCTATGTATCTCTCTCCTTACAGAGAGAATCTGAGGAGTAGGTAAGGCAGTTGCGTCATTCAATGAACCTGGTTCTTGGGAAAGGCACTAACTTTCTTAGAATAAGGATTTGGGGATGGCGAAGACTCTAGAAGCCATCAAGGCCACTTCCTTTATTTTGCAGGTGAGAAAACTGGGATCCAAAGAGCAGAGGCAACCAATTTACTTTGCAAGGTTGACCTACCCGCCGGGGCAGAGATGATCTCATCAGTAACCCTGGAGAGGGCACCTTGGCATTGCCTTTTATCCTCTTGTGAGTTAGTAGTTATGGATTGATTCTCCAAGGCCTTTGAACCCCTGAATGAACTGACAAAAATCAAGGTGTGAACCTGACTATGCCCTAAATCTGGGATTCCCGTAGATAGTAGTCTTAAAATACTAGCAGAAATGGATCCCTGGCCTTCTACTCTTCCGAGTTCTTCATCCTTTTGGTTTCATTGTGTCTATCTTCCGACTTCTGTTTTACTTCCTTGAAAACTTGGTGTCCTCACAGGATGCTGGATTGGGAATGGCACTACCTGTACCCAGGTTGCCTGGACGGATCTTCTAGAGAACTCTGCTCCCCACTCCTCCCCAGGACTCCTATTGCAGAGACATCGCTTTGAGGGTTGGGGGCGGGGGTTGGTGGAAGAGTTCACCCATCACACACATGTTGTTGAAGCCTCCACTGTCCTTCTTCCAAGGTCCCATAGGTTGTCGCCCTGTGGTGGGGCCCTGACTGTTTCCCCACTTCTCCCACTTTCAACAAGGAGCAGTTACGGATCAGACCGATGCCCTTTGTCCTAATAGCAGTTAGGGGCTCCACTCATAGAAGGGGGAAATGAGACATAGGTCAAGTTAGAATAAATAGGCAGCTTCAGGGACAGAGCTGGCAGGGAACTCGGGGAGTTAAAGAAGTCAAAAGATAAGGGCAAAAATGGAATAAGAGGATCCAGAGAGAAAGGCAACAAGAGGGAGAGGGGAAGATAAAGAAATGGGGATAATAAATACAGAAAGGAGCTAATTAAACACCCCAGGACTAGTGTCAACAAGGGAAACAGGACACTCCAGATCAAAGATGATCAAAGAAAGTTTGTCAGAAGATAAAGGCTGTGATGCAGGAAGCTCCCCAGTACAGTAGCAGATTAGGTGAGACCACGAGACCTAACCAATCATAGAGACTAATGAAATTTTAAAATAATGAGGGAAAGAAAGTATATATTCCTAAAAAGCATGACTCCACTTCGGCTTCCTTGCCCCTGCCTGGCCTGATTCCACCAGGCTGGGAATCCCACTTTATTTCTTCTCCTTTTCTCTCTAATAAACTTTTTCTTTCTCTAAACAAGTTTGCTCTCGTTTGCTTGCCTGAGTGTCAGCTAAGTTCCTGCTGCAACTTTGTGAGACACCGACCCATGGTGGTATAGTGGCTGGGACTCAGCGCTGCCACTGCAGCCTGGGGTCCACTCCTGGCTGGGAGAGAGACCTGAAAACCTGAAATTCCAGTATCATTGTCACCCTCTAAAGCCTCCAGACAATCTCCCTCCAGCTGTTGTTGTTACCTCCCCTCCCCACCTCAGGTTAGTTGCCTTGTCTGGGAATTCCTCAAAGACAAGACACCTTCACCAACAACCTCATAGGTGGCAGAACCCTTCCAAGAGAACTTTCAATGGCCAGATTTCACTTTTATTTTTTTATTTTATTTTTTTTTTTTTTTACATACAGCTGGGGTACAGGCTAGAGGTATGGAGTGGTGAGAGGCTTCACCAGAGGCAGAGTGGGGAGCAGAACAGGCAGATCAGAAATACACTGCTGAGGGGAGCAGCGGGCGAGGCAGGAGAGGTCTGCTGCACCATGTGGGATTCTCCCCGGCCGGGTGTCGAACTCACGTCGCCGCTGCCGACAGCTCCACAGCGCAGCGCTTAACCGCTGCGCCACCAGGGAGGCCCTAGATTTCACTTTTAACTGCTAAATATTGAATGATTAAATTGGCAGTTGTGGGTGACACTGCCTTTGGTAACTTCAGTTTTGGGGTCTGTGCTGACCTAGCCCCTGACTCCAGCCTGTGGGGTGGGCCAAGGGGGAGGCCAGGGCAGCTGATAGTGCAGACCACACAAATGATTTTCCTGAATATAGCCTGGGGCCCGGCACACAGCAAATTCATTGCCCCCAGCCCAAGGTAGTGTGCCAGCAGGCTGGAAAGCCCATCTGAAGACAGCAGGCCTGGGCTTTCACCTACAGTGGGGGAAGTGCTTGTACCTTCGGGGCTCGGGGACATAACGAAAAATGGGGCCCAACCCCAGAACTTCCTTTGACTTTTGGTTCCTCTGTTTAGAAATGCCCTTTTTGTGGCTGCAAATATATGAAGAGAATTGAACCTGAAAGATAGGCAATTTGGACAGGTTTCAAACCCACTTAAAACTCTGGCTCTAAATTTAGATGTGATCTGGAAACTTGAGTTTCAAGTTCCCCTTGACTTGGGCAAAGTATGAATTTCTAACTACTGCACATTTTAATCTATCCGTTCTCATCTTCTTGATTCCCCCCAACACCTTCCTCTCTTTTCCATGCTCTCCACTCTGCTAGCACTTTCCTTTGCCTGTGGCTGTGACTTGCCTGACTTTGTCTGGTACCAGCTCCCTTGGGTCTTGTCTCCTGGACTGGCCTCGAGGGCAGTCCCCTGTGGGCTTGTCTTCAGGCTTCTTCCGGGGCCCTCAGGGAAACTCACCGGGGTGTCCTGGGTCACAGAGAAAGCCTGGGGGTTGTTCAGTCCTGAAGGTAGAAACGGGGGAGGGTGTGTACCCACCAGCTTTCCAAGTCCTTGGCTTTCTGCTTTGGTTATTTATTCACTGAAAATAAACAAGTAAATAAGCTGTGCAAACCTCAGAATAGCGGTTTGATGACGACGTTTACACAATTTTGAAAAAGGTTGCATGGGAACCTAGCCATGGTGCCAGACAAAAATTCAATCAATTCAGAAGCTCTTACTCCCCCTCCTGCCATGCAAGTACTGGCTGACTTGTCTGTTTTGTGGAGGGAGCTAAGGAGTGAAAGGTTAGAATTTGGCACCTGGGGCAGAACTTCCGATCAGGTCCCATAACCTTTTCAGACATTCCCTGTTCTTGTGAAGAAATAGGGGTGTTTGATTACAGGGGTTATGGCTCCTCTTCAGTTTCTCCATGGAGGGTAAGCAGTAACAACCTCAAAAATTTATTTGCCCATTCAATGAACATTTATGATGTGACTGTCTTACCCTAGGTATTGCGGGAAGGGCCAAGGTGTCAGGGAAAAGTCAGATATGAGAACTTTTCCCAAATTACTTACAGACAACAAGAACCATGATCAAAAATAGAAATGATTCTGTCTCATAGGAGAAGCACAGCTAGCTATACTTATGTGAGAGTTCAGAGGTGGGAAATGGCTTCCTCTGTAGGGAGTATGGAATCATCAAGTGGGCTCAGTGAAGGTAAAGACACATGAATTGGAAAAAAAGATAAATGAAAGTTTAATTTTATAATGAAATCAAATCACATGTCAGCATTGCCAAGGTACATCTCAACAGTTCACACAAAGGCACATGTGAATCTGCTGACGGGCCTTCACCTAAATGTAACAAGGGGGCAGATTCCTAAACTGCTACTGCGCTCAGAGAAAGCCTGATGTAATAGTGTTGTCTTCTTCAAATGTGGTCTTCCTAACTCACTTATACAAAACACAGGACATTGATATTCTGCCTGTCTTCAGTCTTCATCTTCTCCATGGGGGAATTTCTGGTTCTTCTGACCAAGGGGTCAGTGGCACTGGGCTGAGGAGGGCATAGTTCACCCCCTGTCCCATCCCACAAACAGGCATCTCAGGCCCCCCGCCCCTTAACCCAAAAAGGGACTTCAAGTGGGGACATGCACATTGTGTTGACCACTAACTTCCATTTTCCCTCCACCAGGAGGAAGTTTTCCCTTCTCTCCCCACCCCTTCTTATCCAATCACACCGATGGCCAAGAGCTGAAACTTCTTGGGGTCAGAGAATATTTTGACATGCTGGGTTCTGCTCTTCTTCAGCTGTATTGAAAGCATACCCATTTGGTTCTGGTTCATCATGCTTCACTAGGAATTTTTCTGTGAGACTTCAGTTCCTTTTGTGGTTCAGTGAAAAGACTGGTATTTGGGTTGGGTGCAGGTTAGGGTTAGGCTCATTCTGGTTTGGGTTTTGCAGGGTGGTCGTTTGTGAGACCCTTCTCTCAAGCTATCCCAGATGCCAAGGGCAGGGTGATGTGGCTAAGGGACCCACTTCATGGAGAATTTCGTGTAACTGCTCTGAGGAGAAGTTGGTGCATGGTGGTGGCAGCGGCGAGCAGCCTGCAGAGAAGCTGGGCCTCGCTCTCCTGCAGCAGGGCTGTGCATTCCCACTGTCAGAATGAGTTTGACGTGGCAAGAACTCAGGATCAGACTGGGGCATAAACTTGCAATGTGGTCCAGGTAAATCAATTCCTCTCTCTGGACTCGGTTTCCTCATGTGTAAAAGAAGGAAATTGGCCTAGAAACTAGATGACGATTAGGTACCTTTCAGAACTCAAATGTTATGATGCTATGAAAACTATTTTGAATTAACTATACCTCTAAAGAAAAAGACTCAAGGTCTCCTGTTCCCAGCTGTACACCCAATTCTTCCTGCATCAAGATTTATCCCTCCCGAGCTCCACTCCCTAACACTGCTCATTAGAGAGCTAACTTAATAGCTTAAGCAGCCTTCCCGGACACCATTTATATTTTAACAGAGCCTTTGGATGTCATCACTTGAGGCTCCATCTATAACTGAGGTTGTGTCACAGAGCTGTGGGCCCACAGGACGTGGCAGCTCCCTCTCTGGCCTTCCCCCTCCCTCCCTCAGCCTTTCTTTTCAGCCTTTCTTCTGCATGAAGCCCTGTGGTACGGTGATGTTAAGGAAACTCTCTGCAGAAGGAGGGAGAGACTTGAAGGAGCTGGGATAGGCAGGGCCTTCCAGTCCCTCTATGACTCCACCTCACAGAGTGTGGGGGCTAAAGAAGCTCTGAGGAACTGAGCATGGAGTTCCTCAAGTATTTGATGGAGGAAATAGAACTTAAAATAAGGTTAGAACCAGACTCACACAAGGAGGTGGAGGTAGAAGGGATTAGCATAACCATTAACCCAACTATACCAAAGCCTAGATACAAAAGCAGACACAGGCAGGACTGGGAAAATGAAGATAAGTAGATTGAACTCATCCTTGAATCTCCATCTCCTTTCAAATTCTGGTTATTCAAAATCAACAGCAAACAAACAACTGCTGGAGGGAACTCGCCCCTCCCAACTGAAAGAGGACTATATCAGTGCCATCTGTGCAAGACCACGGGGCAGCCATCTCTCTGCCCACCTGTGCCTATGCAGGTGACTTCTTCACCAACTCTGTCCTTCTGCAGGGCAGCGGCTTGCCTGCCTGCTGTGACCTGTACCATGCCGGGTCTTCACTGACCCCCCTCAGCAGAGGCAGCTCTCCTCAGGGCTGCCCGCCTGCCTGCGACCATGCAGGCCTCTCTCTTAGCACACCTGCCCCCCCCCCCCAACGGGGCAGCTCTTCCTGCCCGCTTGTGTCCATGCAAGTGCCCTTTACTTCCCTGTCCCTTTCCCTAATAAACCTGTGTAAGTATATCTAACGTCTCTGACTCATGGAGAAACTCACGTGCAGCTGAAGAGGAGCTCTGGTGAAACCTTTCCCAGAGTGAACCCAAGGACCCACTCTCAAACCCATCAACTCCAAAAACGACATCATATTCACAACTTAGCAGGTTAGTACTATGTATTGGGGTATCATTTGATAAAATTAAAACTTATTCTCTGCACTTTGCTCAGCTGAACAATTCTGGGAGACACAAAATAGATAAGGAAGGGGAACCTATAGAGTTGTCATGGACTGGCCACAGGTCCATATGATGGATAGGGGGCTATCAAGAATTCCGGGCAAACAGACCCCGCAGATAGCAACCGGCAGAGACCGACTCCCAGTCCTGAAAAGTCCACCAAAACAGTTTGTAAAAGGGAGCACCAAATCCTTCTCAGCGCACAGACCTCTCCTGTATGTCTTGCTGCTCCCCTCAGTAGTGTATTTCAATAAACCCACCTTTCCTATTCTCCACTCTGTTGCTGGTGAATCCTCTCACCCCCGTACCCCTAGCTTCACCCGCAGCTTCTCCGTACTACACTCGGTCAGTAAGTGTTTCTCACACCTGAAACTCCACATTCATTTCATCCACTTGAAAATGGACCCATGTCCACTTCTGGCTTCTTTTTGTTGACTTTCTTTGTTGGTGACCATGAACCAAAGTAGACCTTCACCCTAACAAATATCAACTGTCATGACTCAGCATATCCTAAGGAAAAGCACACCTCCCTCTCGTGGTCCCATGGAGGCAAGCGGCTCTGTAAGTAAAGTGCTTGCCTTGGAAAGAGGTAAGTGCTTAATGGGGGCCTCCCCGGTGGCGCAGCGGTTAAGCGCTGCGCTGTGGAGCTGTCGGCAGTGGCGACGCGAGTTCGACGCCCGGCCGGGGAGAATCCCACATGGTGGGGCAGACCTCTACTGCCTCACCCGCTGCTCCCCTCAGCAGTGTATTTCTGATCTGCCTGTTCTGCTACCCGCTCTGTCTCTGGTGAACCCTTTCGCCGCCCCACGCCTCTGGCCTGTACCCCAGCTTGTATGTAAAAAAAAAAAAAAAGTGCTTAATGAATAGTAATTATTATTCTAATTGCCAGTTAATTATATGGTGATATATTCAAGGAAATTGATTTAAGTATAGCGATTGCCCTTCCAGGAAGTGGTCCCCAGGCTGTCAGGCACTCTGAATTCTTGAACATGAATTAAATAGTTTCTCTTCCTCTCCCTCATTACCGGGTGCCTGGCTTAAACCTGACTTGGGCGGCCTCTCCCCCTCCTCCTCCCTCTTCCCTCCCTAACCTTCCTTTTCTTTCTCTTTTTCTAATTCTCCTTTTAAAACTTTACTGGAAGATTTTTCATTATAATAGGAATACACACTTACTACAGAAAAATTGAGAAAAGAAAAAAAAGTAACAGAGAGAAAACAAGTTCACCAGCTGCCTGCAGAGAAAACAGTATTTGCCCATCTCCATGTGTTATCTCCTCTTTCATAGTTTTGAGTTTTGTTTGCTCGTTTTACATATTGAAGTCATACTGTAGATATAATTTTGTATCCTGTTTATTTTGTCATAATTATAAGCATTTCCCTATGTTAATTTTAAATTCATCACAAACATCATCTATATTGGCTGAACTATGGCTGGGCCCGATGCTCTGCATCCCTGGAAGATTGATATTAAGCTCTTCCTAATTTGTTGTTTCTAATAGGCTGTGGCTGGGAAACCACCCACCAAGCTTGTTAGAACTGTATGTAAAGTAAGAGTTAATCGGTCTTGTGATCTTGTGGGAAGGCCCGAGGGGCTTTCCTCAAGAGCCTTTGGATTTGAGTTTTGCTTCTCAAAGACCTCCTTTACTTACATTTTCAGTTCTTACTGAGGCCTGAATAGCTGCGATTAAATTATTAACCTCTTCATAAATAAAACACTACCGTACCAGTAAAAGAAGGTACAATCTACTTTTCTCCACATTAGAAAAAAATCCTCATTAGAGAGGTAGAATAGTGTAATTTTCAGGAGCTTCTTGCCTTCAAATCCGGGAACATCAGGCACGTATAAGTCTCTGCCTCAGTTTCCCCACAAAATGGGGTGACAATAGTATCCACCTCACTGTTGGAGGTGGAGTAAATGGACCAATCTGTTTGAAGTACTCTCAGTAGATGGCAGAAACTTTTTAGAGTGGGAAGGTTTGGGAGTTCTGGGGTGCCCGTTTCCCTGCCCCGTAACAGGGACAGTGCTTTGCACTTGGCAAATTCCTATGAGTATTGCTACTATTGCAGTCTGCATCTGTGGAGAGCTTTCACGTTTCTTTGAAACATTTTTGACCTATTCTTTAGCCTTTAGCCTTTTTTTGTTTTTTAACAAGCTCAGGATTGGAAGGAGGAGGCAGAGTGTGAGGCCTGGGAGGAGGAAGACCAAGGAAGAGGTGGAGTGAATAGGGGAGTGGGGCACACCTGGGCACCTCAACCCCCAAGACCCGAGGCTAGGACAGGGTACCTGAGGCTCTGCAAGTCCTGGGCCAGGAAGTCATGCTGAAGGCCCAGCAAGGGAGAGGGCCTAGAGCTGTTACAGGCTAGAACCTGAAGGAGGAGGCTGCTGGGGCCCGCCCTCCCCCAGGGTCACAGCCTAAGAGGTTGGGCAGTGTGGAGTCTGCAAATAAATCCTGGAGTTCTGGGAGAAAAAAAAAAAGTCTAACTATAGAGTTTATAGTTTTCCTTACAAGAGGTGTAACAATGTTGCATTCAGGTAATGGAAGCAAAATTTAAAATATGAGCAGGAAATAAAATGAATAAAAAATATCTGAAAACATGTATTCTGTGGCTCGTCCAACTGACCAGAGATGGTTGGCTTGTTTTTCCTCAGGTCGACTTGATTAATAGGACAGAACTGAGGAGGTGTGAATTTATTTTGGACCTGGGTGGGGAGCCAGGGGGAGTTGGCATAAACCCACTTAGGTTAAATCTGCATTTTAAAGTCCAGGATTATGCCCACCTACTGGCTCTCCTGGGAGTTGGAAAGGAAGCATTTCGGACTGAGCTTCCTCTCAGCAGGCTTCTAGAAGCAGTTTGTTTTCTCCCTTCTTTGCAAGTCCCGCTTGTGCAGGCCCAGAGGAGTCCTGGAGACTAGGGTACTTGGGGAGGGGGAGGCCTTTTCCCTAGTCGGTTCAAGGACACAGGGCTGCCCCAGGGAGAGCACAGGGGTTCAGATTATCAAACTCAAACTGCTCCCTGGGATGGAGATGGGAGAAGCAGCCCAGCACTCAGAAATAAAATAAGATCCTGCTGGGCTGTTTTCTTCACTGAGCATGGAGAATCATTTAGCGCCATGAAAGGTGGTTGAGGAGCAATAAATAATCTTCAAATGGGGAAAGGCCACCGTCTGGGAGGTAGAGAGAAGGCTGCAACACTGAGCATTTTATCTCAGTTTATGCTTTAGACTCGAGAGAGGCGGATTTGCTGAAGCCAAAGCCACGGGTAATGAGAAACAAAGGCATCTTTAAGACAAATCTAAGTTGGCCTCCCTGTCCTGCCCCTTCACCCTGCAAACCCCCGATGTCACGCCCTCCCATCTCCTTTTCCAGGAAAAGGCTGGGAACACCCTCAGAAGGAAAATCATCCTAATGAGAGAAGACATGTTCTTGAAGAAGTTTTGACTTAGAGTTTACAGTTTATAAGCATTTCAGCAGAGAGAGGTCCCACACGCAGGCATTAAGTCAAGGGCGCATAGTTTCATTGCTAGCTTGGTCTTCTGTGTGATTATTTTTACAACATTTGCAATTAGATGCAGATTTCCTACTGCCTGGATCTGACTGGACGAGGGGCCTCGCTACTTCTGGATCTCTCAGCACACACGCTCGGTGTGCAGAGCCGCAGGGGAGCCCACACTCCAGCCGGGCATCACCCACCACAGCACACACACGAGTGCGACCGCACGGGACACACGCGTGCCCACAGAAACCCGCCCTTCTCCACATCTTCTTCATTAGAAACAGATCTCTGCTTCTCTGTTACTTTATTTTGATGATTGAAATTTTCCTCAACTGAAAGTGTAGGAATAATAAATTTTTAAAGAAGGAAATGGGATAAGAAGAGCACACATTTTTGTCTCAAAAGGAAGTGAGTGTTGTGTGTGTTTGCGTCTTTGGGTGTAGGTGTGATGCACACACGTGAGTGTATATGCATGTGTCTATTTCTGTGCACACGTGTATGTGCAGTGCCTCACAAGCATGGTTATTGTGTGCCCTGCAAAACATGTGTACATTTGTTTGTGTGTGTGTGTGTGTGTGTGTGTGTGTGTGTGTGCATGTACCTGCGTGTCACGGAGGGTGGGGATTCTAGAAGGAAAAGGGTAAGGACTCTGAGGGATGATGAGACACACGGTGGGTGTGATAGGAGGCCTGAGGAAATAGTCCTTGCCAAATTAAAATAGAAAAAATGTCAAGAGACAGTGTGGCAATCTGGGGTGCTCCAACAGAGCCTAGTGAGCTTAGGAACTGTGGAATTCCAGAAAGCTCCACATTGCCCTTTCTTCTCAGATGGCCACTGCTGCCTTGCATTGGTCAGGGGCAGCCAGCAGGAAGAGAAAAGGCAGCCTGCAGCCTCCAGCTCTGCCCAACCTGGGACTGTGGGTTTCAGGAAGGGGTTTTAGTTTTTCCTTCCAAAGTTTAAGGGACAGTCAGAGTCTACTTTACCTGGGCAGGTAAGCAGGGTAGGTAGTGAAACAAGTCAGGCCTTGAGGGAATCTGCTGCATTCTCTTGCGGGAGAGGCTTAGGCTTGGATGGGCTGGCTGCTTTTCTTGCAGTGTGGTCATGGGGAAGCTCCTTGACCTCTCCCATGTCAGTTTTCTCCTTTGTATATTGGGGCCAAGGATCTCTACAATGTGCAATTTTTGTGAGGCCGCGAGGAGACAGTACTGGCACAGTGATGTTCAAGGCATTAGAGGTCCCATGTGCTCCTCTCCCACCAAGTCCTCCAGTTTGCTGTTGGAAATGGACTTGCCAAAGGAAGTTTACCCCTCCTTCTACCCCCTGGCCCAATCCCTGATCTTCCTATTGGCACTTGGAGCTGGTCTGTCACTCAGGTCCAGGACGGATCTGGAGCAGGTTTTTTGTCACTGGAGGAGGGACGGTGACAGTTCACTCAGGCAGGGCACTAAAACAGGAGCTGGTGGGCTGGGTGCCGGTGCCAAACTCCTGCTTGCTCCCCAGTTTTGCTCAGAACCAGCCCAGGGTAAACAAAGTTCCCCCATCTCTAAAAGAGCTAGGTGGGTGTCTTCAGCCCCCAGCAACCCCGTGCGCAGACTCCCTCTCTCCCCTGGGAAGCTTCCCTTATTTTACCCTGATCCTGCCTGGTCCCCCAGAGCAGCCCGGTTGGAGAGAGTCCTGACACTGCCCTGACTAGGAGGCATTTCAGATGTCATGCCATTTGTTCCTGGGCGGCTGCTGCTTTGCCTCTTGTCTGATTTCTCCTGGAGGCCCTGAGGCCTCTCACCCATGCATGGCTGTGCTGGCCCTGCAAGATGGAGGCCAGAAGTAAGTCACCCCCAATAATGAGGGTAGAAGTCAAATCCACAGGCTCAGACGAGGCCTGTGGGATTGATGTCGAAAGTTGAAAATGGGACTTTTTTGAACATTGAAATTTAGTGTGTTGCCAAGAATTTTCAACCCATTTTTCTTCACAGAAAATAATTGGATGTAAAGTATCCCTGCCACCCCAAACCCAGACTTCTCTGAAGATGGTTTTTTGACATTGATTTTCTAGCTCTGTATCAAGTATAGCATCACCAAAGATCACCAAACTGCTATTTAGACATTTTAAAGATGCAATTTGAGTTTCAGGCAGGGGAAAGGGGTGGATAAAAGAGATTATATGATAATGATATGGCTGTGGAATCCTGTCAAATAAAGTGCATTTTCTCTGGTGGGCAGGCTATTTCTGGAGCCAGGCATGGGTTGCTACATGGAGGGATGTGTTTATCCTAATGGGAAGCAGGACTGAGTGGAGGCCACAGCTCCCTGCACAGTTTTTAAAGTCTTAAGATGCCACAAAGACATATGTGGTGTCCAGAAGACACGTTTAGTCTGCCCTGACCTTTTCAATGTGTGCTGACTTGGCTCTGACAGGGACCAGAGAAAGGCCAGGAGTGTAACTGCGGCAGTGGGGGAGTTTGTCTGTCCAGATATACCCATTAGGATGCTTTTAGATACAAGGAAAAGAAAAATCAATGAAATCTGACTTAAGCAATAAAAATTTACTATCTGGTCCGACAAGTAACCAAGAGCTAGGGCTTCAGGTAGGGTATGATCAGGGTGCAGGCTCTTGCTATTTTCCTGCCTATTCTACTCTCTTCTAGTTCTTTGTCCTTAGGCTAACTTTCCTTATGAATGCAACATGTCTGCTGACAGTAACACTGGTGCTTGCTTCTTTGGTCATGTCCAAGGGGAAAGAGAGGAAATGTTTTTTCCTTCAGTCTGAACTGGTCAACTTGAGCTGCCTCCTGGACTAATAGCAGCCACTAGGCTGACATCCAAGGTTTTGAACCCAATAAAAGCAATGGGATTTGAGTTACATAAATTGCTACAATCAGATTCACTGAGGGACAGGCATTATGTGGGATGGAGTGGGGAGGCCAGGCCAGGCCCTAATAGAACTGCACAGAGGAAGGCAGGGAGATGGTGAGCTGGGATTGAAAGCATTTAAACTCCCAGTGAGAAAAGTGGGATCCCTGATGTGGCCTAAGAAATTGTCAGTCTGGCCTTTCTAACTCATGGAGCTGTTGGAGATCAAGAAAAATCACAAAAAGTAAACATGCTAAATAACTGAAGTATGTCTATATAATGTATAGTTTAAAATATATGTGCATAAATAGCATTACTACTGAAACCATGAACTTCACGGATGAACTTCAGACTTCCATTTTCTCTCCGAAAAATGGACACAGTAATGCTGGCTTATCATCCTCTACAAAGAATATGGGCATTTCATGTATTAATTCCACGTCTAGAGAACTGACTACCCAGATTGGGGTTTGCTTTCCTCAGAGTGGAATGGGGACAACTCAGCCCCTTGATAGTCCCTCCCTGTCCCCCCTTACACCCCAGCCTGGGCTGGTCTTGGTGCCATTCCTTCTGCAAGTATGGAAAACAAACCTCCCCAGAGTCGCCACCAGTGCCCTGCTGAACACTCTGGGGCTGAGCCTCTTGAATCTGTAGCAGCAGGTTGGACTCACAGGCAGGAACCCACCTCTCGTCCATGACCTGGAGTGGCCAGCCTGGAACAGTCACAGAGATAGAGCCTGGCCATGAACCTCATATGGTGTGGCTCAGGGCAGGGATGGAACCTGCCAGCCAAGTCCCAGGACAGAGCAGCACTGGTGACAGAGACAGGGCAGGATCTGCTGGGGACCTGGTGAGGCAGGGCAGCTCCACACCCTGCAGTCGGACACTCTGCTCCTACCCTCACCGGCGAGACAAGTCTCACGCGGCGCCAAAGTAAGGGTCGTGAAGTCTGCATATTCCAGTGGTGGGGGCAGCCCCCCAGAAGTGGGATTATCATTTCCCCAGACCCACTCAGGGCTCAGTCTCTGATGAACCTCAATGTGATTTAAGTGCTTCGAGGGGCGAGCCATCTCTTATAGTGCTCTGTGCCCCCCACCCCATGGTGCCTGGCCCAAACTGACTATTTAAGCAGTTTGTAGGAACTGGAAGGGGCATTTGGGGAAGTGTCTCAGGAAGATCGGAAACATTACAGAGAGGAATGGGGCTGGGAGAGCGTCTCCTCTAGCCATGCAACGTGTCTCCAGCGGGTGCCGGTCCGGAGTCCAGCTCCAGCGGAGGTGTGAGGAGGCAAGGACTGCGTTTCCTGGAGGATGTGTAAGTCCCCAGGAGTTTGTCACTTGAGAAGAGCTGGAGAGGTCAGCAAGTGCAACAGGCCCACTGCTGCTCACCACAAGATGGCAACAGAGCTTTGTAGGAGCCCCAGCTTGGGGGTGGTGTCCAGCACTCGCTGAGGCCTGGACCTCAGTCCTTAACCCTGATGGTCTCAGCAGTCCTTCAGTGTCCTCAGGGCAGCGTGAGAGCTCATTTAAGGTGGGCCTTGGGGTGTCTCCTTCCTGCTTGATTGCTTTGAACTTCATTCTGTTACACACCTGTTGGATGACTCTGACCCCCTTCCCTTTGTCCCGTTTCGCTCCTCTGTAAGCACTTGGGACGGTGGGTGATAGGAGGACGCGGGTCAGAACACAGGAAGAGGCCAGTGGGAAGATAACCCTTGGACTGAAACTGTTAGCCACTAGACAAACGATGATAACCGAGTGCCATATGTGGTCCTGTATTTACAGTTTCATTTTAGGAGAAGAGTCTAAAGTAGTTTTTCCACCCAGAACAATGTTGTTTGAGTTGCGTGTCCCTCTTCAGCACCTGCCAGGCTCTCTCACACCCCTGCATTCTTTAATCTCTTCCCACTGGGCTGTGTCCAGCCACAGTGGCCTTACTGAGGGGTGGTGTAGCTCTGGAAGGAGGCTGGAAAGCTGCAGCGGGAGAGTGGGGGAGCCCCATACACCTATCAGGGAAGCAGAAGGCTGAGAAAGATGAAGCTGGGATCAAGGAGGGAAGTGAACACCTGAGATGAGGAATTCTTGCCGTCCTCAAGGGTGAGGTGAGGCCACAAATGGGAGGACAGTTCAGCCAGTGGGGCCAGCGGAGTAAGCTGGGAGGTCAGCACCAAGGCCGTGAGCCAAGCAGGGGCAGCATTAGCCTGGCTCGACAGCACTAGAGACACACAGCTCATGGGGACTGCAGGGCGTCCAGGAGAACTTTCCTTGTGTTATGATAAGGAAATGGAACCACAATTACATAGGAGGTCAGAGCAAGAGACGATTTCTTTTTAATTTCTGTAGAGACTGAAGGGAATAAAAGCCCTAGATGGAAACATAACCGTTTAGGAGTGAGGGGATGTTTGACACACAGATTATCAATAACATTGATTCATTCAATAAACATTAAATGACCATGAGCCAAAGACTGTTCTGGGCTCTAGGGATGTCAGAACGAATATGACAAGATCCTTGCTCTCTGGGCTGCAAGTAGAGTGGAAGCAAAGGATGATGGAAAATGTGGTTAATGGAGGGAAGCGGTGTTGGGAGGGATGACGGATTAGGGGTGGTAAAAGTGATAGGGCATTGGCTTGGAATTTTGGTGGTGGACGAGTGAAGCATGTGTGTCTATGGAGGTGTGATGTTGTGCTCCCCAAATTACACCGTTTTGTGAACAGAGAGTAAATCAATAACATTTGATTTAAAAAAAGAATGAAAACAGTAAAAAAAAAATCATTTTGAAAATAACCTATACCAAATACACTACAAAAACATAACTAGCTCCTTAAACAGCCAGTGTCAATATTTTTCAAACAAGCGGGGCATAATGCAGTAGCAACTTTTCTTACGCTGGCGAATGAAGAAAGAAAGCGCATCGTGTAAACACACAGTCAAATCCAGTTTGCCACAGGAGTCCTAAAAATAAGGCTGCTTTAGAATTGAGTGTGAGAAGAGAACAGAATCCTATTTCCCCTGTAAATGATGTTAAGTCTTGTGGACACTGAAACTCCAGCATTTATTGTTTGGTTGCCTGGATTTCCTTCACTTTCAACCCCCCTAGCCATTTTTCCGCTTATTCTCCAGACCCTCTCCTTTTGTCTGAAGGCCTTGGAGGTACAGGTCTTTATTTCTGAAGAAATGTGTTATTTCATATATATCATATACACACTGGTGCAGGTGCCAAATTCAACAAGAACACACACACACACACACACAGGCACACTCCCCATTGCTACACAGAAGCCATAGATAGGGTGTAAGGGGAGGAAGAACCAGACCAGGGCAGGCCAGTTCTATAGAGAGAGTGTGGTAGGCTCATGGAGAAAGGTTTTATTGTGGTTGCTCTTTTTTCAAATAGATTTTCTTTTCTAGAGCAATTTTCGGTTCACATCTCTGGTACAGAGGTCCTCTATCTCCTCAGACCCCACACATACACAGCCTCTCACATCATCACCATCCTACACCAGAGCGACAAACTAACTGGTTACAGTTCACGAACCTGCATTGACACGTCACCCCAAGTCCACACTTTGCATTTAGGTTCACTTTTCTCTTGGTGTGGAACATTCTGTGAGTTTTGACAACTGCATAATGACATGCATCCACCACTAAGGTATCATATGGAAGAGTTTTGTTGCCCTAAAAATTCTCTGTGCTCCCTGTATTCATTCGTTGCTTGCCTCTAACCACTGGCCACTACTGTTCTGTTTACTATTTTCTGTAGCTTTACTTTTTCCATATGTCGTATGGTTGGAATCATACAGTCTGTCACCTTCTCAAATTGGTTTCTTTCTCTTACATGTTCAAGGTTACTCCATTTCTTTCATGGCTTGAGAGTTCATTACCTTCAGTGCTGCATAGTATTCCATTGTCTGGATGAAACAGTTTATTCTTTCATCATCTGAAGAATGATGTTTTGTAATTGTGAATGAAACTACAATAAACACCTGTATGTAGGTAGGTTTTCAACTCCTTTGTGTAGAGAAAGGTTTTTTCAAGAGGTGCGCTTGAAATAGGAGTCCTGTGTTGACCAGGGTGGCCAGGGGATCAAAGTCCTCCAGGCTGAGGCAGCAGTGTAAGTGAAGGCACAGCCACTCCCTGAGCTGGAGGCCAGGGTGGCAGCAGAGCATGGGAATTGCAGTTAGCACTCTGGCCGGAAGCACAGGCCTGTGCAGATGTGGAAAGCCCTGTTCAGCCAGCCTACAGAATTTGGATTCATCTTCATTTGTGTTATGGGGAGTCATTTAAGGGTTTGGGGTGGTGGACTACCACAGCTTGCTGGGATCTTTGCTAGTTTTTTTTTAAGAGTTATTTATTTATGCATACAAGCTGGGGTGTAGGCCAGAGGTATAGGGGTGAGAGGATTCACCAGAGAAAGAGCAGGGAGCAGAACAGGCAGATCGACTGAAATACACTGCTGAGGGGAGCAGCGGGCCAGATAGGAGAGGTCTGCTGCGCCATGTGGGAAGCTCCCTGGCCGGGGATCGAACTCATGCTGCAGTGGCTCTGGATAGCTTCGTAGTGTTGCCCTTAACCCGTTGCGCTGATCTTTGCTAGTTTTAACAGTGAAAGTCCCACATCCCAGGAAACTCCTCCATCCTGGGTCTGGTTGGTGATGGTTGGTCTCTCTAATTATAAGCAGGAGAGTGATGTGGTCAGACTTTATTTTTTTACAAACATAGCTTTTTGGTATGGAATCATTTTAGATGCAGAGAAAAATTTCAAAGAAAGTACAGAGAGTTCCAGTGTACCTTTCACCCAATTTCCCTATTGTTAACATCTCACATACTTAAGGTACGATTGTCAACTCTACAAGTTTATCACCTAAAACTATCTAAATTACGAGACTATGAAAACAAGTCATGAGCACAAAATGTAATGCTCTCTCAGTAAGAATATTGACATTATTGGATATCAACATACACCAAGATGGAAGCAGCAATGGTACTTTTCCTTTGCAATAGCCATAATGACAGAACACCCACCAGGGTGGACACCGATGTTCTCTGGACACACAGCCTTAGGATGCACCCGCTACCCTCAGCCATCTCTAGCTCTAGGGTCCCCACTTCACAGCCTCACCAACTTCCGTTTCCTGTAGGTGTACAAAAACAAAACTCTACTCCTTAAATAAGTCCAACACTGAAAGAATTTTCACCCTTATGCTGGCTGCTGCCAGGAACATATATTACCAATTTCCAGTGGAAGCTCAAATGTCCCTTTGTAATAACCTGGCCGCTGAGCACTAAGTTTGAAAGGTCACCACGAGTTGGGACTCCAGCTAGGGACTGACTGCCATGTCAATGCCCACTGAGGGGTGAGTGTATGGGGTGGGGGTGCAATGAGGGGTTCTCTGGAGGCATGCTCCCTTGGGTTGCAACCAAGGTTCAGAGAAAAGTCCAGAGAAATCTTGGTTGTTATGTTTCTAGCCCATATGGAAGAGAAATAGGACAAACTGTTAAAGGGCTCCAAAAACAACACACTTGAAGTGCCTGCTGCCAGCAAAATCGAGGTATGTTGGCTTGTACTGCAGAAGAGAAGTTAATTCACCCTGTTGGAAAGAGGAAGAGGAGAAGACAGAGGATGTTGAGAGAACTGGGGGTGCTCTCTACCAACTGCAAAATGCCAGCTCTGGGAAAAACGCTGCATCCAAACACCCAAGTGGCTGGCGTGTGCCAGGAGGAAGGGGCACAGACAGCTGGGCAATGGGCACCTTGAGATGTCGCCTGACCACCCTCAGCCCCCTGGCCCCTGTCTGCCAGCCAGGGAGGTGTCGTGTCCCGCCTTCTTTCCAACCAGTCTCCTTCCTGCTGCTCCCTCCTCTTGAAAGGGCTTCTCCTCTTCCATCCTCTGCTTGCTCACACTCCACCCATCGTGGAGGCTCTGTCACCGCAGGGCACGTCTCTGCATCTCCTCCCTACGTTTGGATATCGCCCACATTGCCAGTCCCACAGTACGGAGAAGCCAGGAGAATCACATCTCTGACTTCTGTGCCAATTTTAAATGTGTCCTGTCCATGTGAGAATTGGGTGCCCCCATCAGGAGACCCTCCAAGGGTTGACAGAGACACTATCCATGGCTGCAGAGTCTGACTCTCTTGGAAATTTTGTAGGTGTTCTAGCAGTCTTGATTCAACTCTTCTCCCTCCCTTCACCCTCCATGCAAACTAACTGGAAAGAATCCTGTTGCTTGCGACTAAATATTGTGACTATTACACCATCTGCCTTAGTTATTTTGGACTCTGCAGTAACAAGAGAACATAGACTAGGTGGTTTATTTTTCACAGCTCTTGATTCTGGGAAGTGCAAGATCAGGGTGTTGGTAGATGTGGAAAATTTCCACAATAGGGGGGCCTGTTCCTGGTATGCAGATGGTTGTCGTCTTGTGTCCTCACATGGTGGAGAGGAGAATCATCTCTCTTTTTATAAGGGCACAAGTTACATTCATGAGAATTCCACCCTCAAGACCAAAAGCCTTTCCTAAGCCTCTTCTTAATTCCATTAGGTTGAGGACTAGGCTCTAACAGATGAGCTTGGGGGGAACACACAGTCAGCCTTAGCACCATCCTGCAAAAGCAGCCAAAGAAATGGCTCTTCTGTTACCCTGTTTGGGACCTCAAGCTTCTGCAGATTTGCTGTCTTCAAATGCCCTGCCCTGCTGTGTCGACATGCCCTGCATGTTGTCTTCTAGTGTCTGCGTGGTAGCGGCTGCCTCCTTGCTGGGTTGGCAATGCTCTAAAGAGGGGACCTATCTTTTCTTCTTTTGTCTTGTTTGTAGCATCCCAGAGTTGGAGAGGAATTGGCAGCATGTTGGTCAACCTCCCTATTCTGCCGGCAAGGGGGTCAGAGCAGTGGGGAGAGGAGACTGGCTTGGACGGGAGCGAGTGTGAGCAGGAGAGGGAGAACCAGAGCCAGGTCTTCTTCCCATTGCCCCCTGGGATAGTGCCGAGCCCAAGAGCATTCTGGAAATAAAGAAGCTTCCCAAGCTGTATTTGGGGCTGCCGCCCAAGGACACTCCAACCCCGAATAACACTGAGTCTTCAGGGGTTTCTTTGTGAGGAGAGGATGGAAAGTCCCTGTGTGAGGTATCGATCTATTGCTGCTTAGCCAGCTGCCCCCAAACTTAGCAGCTGGAAACGACACTGGGCATTATTATGTCTCACACTATCTGCGCGTCAGAATTTGGGAGTGGCTCAGCTGCACACTGTGACTCAGCCCTTCTCATGAGGTCGATGTCATGCGATGCTGCGCTGACATGGTGTCCCCTCGAAGGCACCTCTGCTCACATGCGTGGTACTGGGGAGACTTGAATGGCATCTGTCTCTCTCTGTGGTCTTTCCAGCAGGGTGGCTTCAGGGGCCTCAGGGCTCCAAAGGTGCATGTCCTGAGGGAGGGCCGGTGGGCCTCACGGCAAGCAAGCAATGCTACCCACACTGCGCTTGGTCCTCTAACGACTTAGAAGTGAGCACTCAAAGGGAGGGGAACTAGACATCATTGCTTTATGAGAAGAGTTTGTGGAAGTGTTTTACAACCACCACAGACCTTAGTTCCAGAGTGAAGTGGTTTCCCTCAAGTTACATGACTCATGGGTTAGCAGGACCAGAATGGGAACAGGACACCCATCAGCTCTTTGCCTTCATAATGACCAGCATTAAAACATTACCAGGGAGCCAGATAAGGAGGCCTGATTTAGGGGAGTTTCTTCAGAATCATCCCATTTTAAGTTGCTGTAAGTCCTTTAGGACACAAAATGCCTGAGTTAAGCAAATAAACAAGGAGACAAACATATCCTCAATGACTTGCTGCTAGCAGTAACTCTAATAATGCCCCTTTATTTTGTGTAAAACTTGGGCTAGACATACATCGAACGACTTGTGAGAGATCAGAGAGCAAGTCAGGTTTAAACCAGAATTGGAACCCTATCCCAGATACCCCTAGTTTTGATTTCCCCTCACTTTGCCGTGTTGGCACAGCTCCCTGGATAAGCAGTGTATATTTTATGAGAATATTCTTGTCTTGTCTATCCTCGGGGTTCCCTCACTGACTCCTGGTAGCTGCAGGCAAGATAACAAGTGGGCAGCTTGGCTTTGGCTGCTCCCAGGCAGGGCGGGGTTCCTGTGGGGAAACAGAAAGCACTGGGAACCCCGGGGAGTGCAAAGATCAGGAACTGAGGTGAGTAGGCTGGTGGGAAATTGCTTACATCTTTTTTTTTTTAAGATTTATTTTTTATGCATACAAGCTGGGGTACAGGCCAGAGGTGTGGGGCGGCACGAAGGATCACCAGAGACAGAGCGGGGAGCAGAACAGGCAGATAGACTGAAGTACACTGCTGAGGGGAGCAGCGGGCGAGGCAGGAGAGGTCTGCTGCGCCATGTGGGAATCTCCCAGGCCGGGAGTCGAACTTGCTTTGCCACTGCCGACAGCTCCACAGAGCAGCGCTTCACTGCTGCGCCACCAGGGAGGCCTGCTTACATCTTTTAATGAGTTGTGACAAAGACGGCATTCACGCCCAGGTCTCCTCTTGTAAATCCAGTTTGTTCTTTCCTCCGACCTTGGATTCTTGTGTCCTTCTGAAATGAAAAGCAACCTGGCTTTGAAGATGGGACTAGATTTAATCACCAATTGGTTCTCTGCAGAGACTTGGAAGCATTAGTACCTTAGACAACGTACCAAATCAATCAGTCAAAAGATAATTATTGAGTACTTTCTGTTTACCCAGCATTGTGCTGGATATGGGTGATATTGAATGTAACATCTTGGTTCATACCAAGTTTATAGTGACGGTTCCTGGATTCAATTACTGTAATAACCAAGCCTCCCAGAACATGCCATTTCACCAAGAATTGATTATATGCATGACACAAAATGGTTTAATTTCATGGAAATCACACCTTAACTAATACTTTCTAGGAAAAACAAATAATAATAGTGTGCTTTCATAAAAATCACACATACATATGTTGGCAGTGAACTTAAGTTCTACTGGAAAATCCAAAATGTGTGACAAACTTCTAATTAAAAAGATTATTTCCTGCAAACTCAAATATCCTCCCTTGCTTCTATTTTTTTCCCTCTATAAAACAAACTCTCTGCAAGAAATGTGAAATTTATTATGAGCGGGAACATGCTAACTTTCCAAACATGCAGTCAGTCTGAGGAAACAGGGCACTGATGACTTGGAAAACACCTCCCTGACACACAGATCCATTCACATGTGTCCAGGCACAACCCCTCACCTTGGCTGGAGTCAGACCCTCGGTACAGTCTGATAGCAGGGGGCGGTCTGGTGAACCACCGCAGTGCAGATTAAAATCACCTATTGTGTCTCCTGCTCCGACCACCAGACTAATCCAAACTCCAGCTTTGTCTATCGTACATCCTCCATGACTTTCCCAGCCAAGGTTTAAATGACTCAAGTTCCACTCTGTTCCCTGGAGGGGTTATCCTGAGCCAAATAGAACGAACTCACCATTTGGAAAATTTCCCCCCTTTATTGAATCTAATTTTTCCTTTCCTTCTTTTCCTACTGTCATGTTCTTGCTGGATCCCTTTGGACCACCCACTGTACCTAGTCTTCCAATGTGCAGACGAGAATTTCTCAATGTTATTTGTGCTAGGGTACACTTTTGAGCTGTCAGATGTCACTTTTGAGGCACTGGGGTCCCAATTCTTGGAGTCAGGCGTGCCCTAGGTGCAGCCACCCGTCTAATCACACTTTTAATTCTCTAATGCACACACACAAGCATCACCTCTCTGCCACGGTCCCATCATCCCAACTTAGCACGGCAGAATAGAAAATCTGCAAACTGGACAAATGTCTTAGAGATGCTGTAAAAAGTTAGGCTGTCCCAGCTGACAGTCACTGACAAGTAGGAAGTGAAAGAAAGTAAAACCTCTAAGTCGCTTTCCCCTGTTAGGCATTTTTTTTTTTTTTAGTCTTTCTTTTGACATTCTTGTTATTTCATTTTGAAATTCTGTCACAATTTTCTAAATCCTGAAATTCCATGATAATTTTCTAAGTCCTCCTTCAAAACTTTAAGCCAAAAGAAACCTTGTAGTTACAGGCAAATAGAACCCTCTGGCTGTTTGCTTCAACCCTAATATGGGAATACCAGAAATAGGACTGAGAATAATATTTGGCTTTTATTGATAAATGTGCCCAAATGTGTGGTGTCTCATTTGATTCTAAGCGGTGGTACACAGCCATGGCACAGATGAGAAGGTGGAGTCTTAGAGATGGTAAATAACTTGTGAAGGTCATGGGCCTGGAACGAGAGTCCAGATGAGCTGGAGACCGTGGCGCACCAGCACTGACTCCTGTCCTCCCTGCCAGCCAAGGAGTGACCAAGGAGAAGGTGGAAGTGGGATGAGGACCAGACCTGCCCACCTGGGCACTGCCAAGTTTCTGCCTCCTACTACCATATGGCAAGTAGAACAGTGTGTGTCAGACCCTTTCCGGCCACCAAGGACAGCTGTTGCACCAGATTTACTCATGTGCGTGTCACTCCCATAGAGCCACAACACAGCATCGGCAGGACCTAAGTCCTCAGGTACCGGCGGTCATGGGTAATTAGGACTTTGCTTTTGGGGAAGACATCCAGACCTGGGCCTAGGAGAGGCTGTTGCACAACACTGTCCTTTTGTGGTTTGCTTTTACTTTGGTAAGTCTCATTGGGGTTGAAAATGACGCCAATGGTTCCGTCTATCACTGAGGCTGATGTGCCAAACACATCCCAAACCAGAGGATCTGTGGTGGTTACCCAGAGGTGCTGGCCTGGGGACCAACAGAAAGAGCTCTGGTCCAGGGTTGCCATGGAACTTGGTTTTAGAACTCTGTTCTCTGTACTTCAATTTCTTAATCTCTAACACGGGTGTATATCACCTTTTCTCTGAGGGATTTTGCTCCCTAATGATGAAACAGAACTACCCTGCTGCTCTCGCCCCAGTTGTCTCAGCAACAGGGCGTGTTTTCCCTTTGAGTCTCTACTGGGAGGAGTGGCCCAGCTCTGTACTTTGCCTTCTCCCCAAAATCCCCTCGAAGCCCAAAGCCTCTGTCAGTCGTGGAAAGTTAGTCCCGGGTGCTGGCCCCATCTGAGGTCATGTTGCTCTACACATGCGTTACCTTAGAGCATCCAGATGCCACCCTTTCTCACTTTGAGACTCAGCTCAAATTCTCAATCTGTGGGCTGGTGTCAACCACAAGTTCTGAGACATTTGTAGCCATGAAACCTTCAAATGGCCTCTGCTTCTTTCCTTTCCTCGCCATTTGAAACTCTGATTATCTTGGATCTTCTCACTCCATCTGCTATGGTTTTTAGTCTTTTACATTTTCCTCTTCTTTCTCTGGGCTGCCTTCTGGGTAATTCCTACAGCTCACAAAGACTGTGTTTGTGTGCGCTATGATCTGCTGTTAAAGATATCCACCGAGTTTTAAGTTTCTATTTTATTTTATTCACAGACTTTCATTTTTTAAAAGTTCTGTTTTAATCTTTCATAACTCTGCTTCTCCTTTATTCATATTTTACATATTCTCCTTCATTTATTGAAAAAGTCATATTCTATTTAATAATTCCCATATCAGAAGCCTTCACAGTATGATTCTGCTGTCATTTCTTTTGGAACTTTGTTTCCTTATATTTTGGTGGTTTTTAGCTGTGAGCTTCTTGTCTTCTTTAGAAATTGTTGGAAATTCTGTGGAGCCCAAGAAAAGTTTCATCCCATCAGAGAAGATTTTTGTTTTCTTTGGGTGCCTGTTAGTCACCTAGTCCAGATTAAATGGAATCATTTTAACCTACATTTTCTGCCTGATTTTTTCTTTTTCAGATCACCCATGTTGAGTGAATTCAGGCTACAAAGACACAAGAAGTCTGGCTTATAGTTCTCAAGAAAGGTATGTCTCCCCTCCACCCCAGAGCCCAGATTCAAGAGAAGCAAGTTTTCTTCCCAAATCTGGGAAGAGATTTAGGTTTATTTCTAGTCTTTCCTTATACAGAGGTTATGGCCTTTGGAGATTCTAATTTTATGAAACATCTTCTATTAGCCGCTGTGCACCTTAGGCAGATCTTTGTATTGTCTCCTGCCCACAAGACCTCATGAGGTTCCAAACATATCAATTCTCACATTCTCTAGATCCAGAAAATTCTTTCAAGATAAATGTGGGCTACAGAGCTCTTCTTACCTCTAAATTCTGCCTTCATTTATTTTTTTGGCTGGAGTTTTCCATACTTTATTAATAATTCATGGAGACATTTGACAGGAATATTTTCCCCTGCATTTTTAATTGTTGAGAGCAGGAAGATGTTGTTAGAAGGGGAAATCTCAGTTCCAATCCTACCTTTACTACCACTTTGTGGTCTACTCACGTATTAGTACGTGTTTTTGTCACCAGTATCAGGTGGCTGCTCACGTATTCATAAGTGTTCATCTAGTCTCCGGTTTTTCACGCCACGGTGGATTTATTTGGAACAATTAGGAGCTATTTCTTTGATCGTACTCAGTCTAGAAGCTTTACACATTGTTTTGGTGAAAGTGTAAGGTGTTTTATGAGAGATATCACAGTTTTTTTAATATCCAGTAGTTCAGGTTCAGGAGTTGTGTGTTTTATTGAATGCTTATACCATTCATGTGGTGGCACAGAAAATGGCCGGCCCCAAGGGCTGGTAAATTTAAAGGGCACTGGCACACAAAGTGCTAGGAAGCATTCTATAACCTTTTCAAACTATAGAGATTCTTCCACCTCAGAAACTCAACAGAATTGAGCCAAGTTAGTCACTTGGCATTGGAGACAGCTGCCTCTTCATCCACAGTGGGTGGACTGTCCCAGTGGGGACTGATCCCAGTTCGGTGTGTTTCGCTCCCCGTGCTGTCCCCGAGCTGACCGGGTGAACAGGATGGAAAGATTCTTTTTTTTTTTCTAAAGATTTATTAATTTATGCATACAAGAGCTGGGGTGTAGGCCAGAGGTGTGTGTGTGGGGCGGGGAGGGTGAGAAGATTCACCAGAGAAAGACTGGGGAGCAGAATAGGCAGATCGACTGAAATACACTGCTGAGGGGAGCAGCGGGCAAGGCAGGTGAGGTCTGCTGCGCCATGTGGGAAGCTCCCTGGCCGGGATCAAACTCATGTTGCAGTGACTGCTGATGGCTTCTTAGTGCTGAGACTTTAACCCCTGCACCACCAGGGAGGCCCAGAATGGAAAGATTCTTGTTCTCCTTTCTGGCACGTTATTTTACAGTTATCCATTCCTTTGGATCCTCCAGTTTGCTCTCCGCCTGACTTAGTGGGCACGCTATGACTGCCACCAGGCTAAGCTAATTCCCGCTACTTTATTTGGGCCTTAATAAAATACTTTCTCATGAGCCTTTCTCTGAAATGAAGGAAACAGTTGGTTTGGGGTAGTATATTTAGATACTCACATGGTTATAACGTGAACAGTCCATGTGCAGACCCCTGTGTTAAAGTACACACTGATGTTTCAAATCATCATGTGAAGAAAGAAAAGTTAATTTATTAAGTATTAGTCTGCTATATGATTTAAACCTTTGTGCTATATGAAAATTTTCACTTAACCAGAAAATGTAAGAGACTTCTCTAAAATCTCTCCAAGATAGTCAGCCTTTATTCATCCCTCCCACCCCCAAATACATCGTGTACCTCCTATAAACCAGACATGAAGCTAGTCCCAACGTCCAGGGGTGAAGAAGACAGACCCTGACTTTGCTTTTATCGGGCCTATAGTTGTATGTGTACTTCATGGGGGTTGGAACCTGAGACTGGCCTAGGAAGGTGGGGAGTATGCAGTGTGGACGACGTATCGGTAAGAACAAGTGGGAGGCAATGTTTTCTCAAAAGTATCTCTACCCAGGCCCCACTCCCAGAGAGAATGTATGTCTTGGCATAGGTATTTTTGAAAGCTCCTGGGTGATTATAATGACAAGTCAGAGTTGGAAACTACTGTTTTAATCAATAATTTAGGACAGAATTTTCCAAAAGGGGGTGCTGGAGGTGATCATAGATTGCACAGATCTTGGTGCACCCCTCCTTTACCTGGCATCTGAGCCAGGTGTGCGATAGTCAGAGTCTCCAGGTCTGTCACCCCCTAAATGAGAAGCCTCATCTGTGTGCTGTCCTATGTCAGATGATTATTGTGCTCCGTAATGCGCAGAAGATGAAAAGGATGAGCAATTTCTCATGGGGACATCTGTACCACAGAGGTTGGTTGAGGTTGGCAGTGATTTAGTGATTTAGTGAAAGAATTAGGACTGAGGGTCTGTCAGATCTAGATTCACAGTCCTGTTCAGCCACCAACTTACTGTGTGAGCTTGAGCATTTTACTTAGCTCTTTCGGCCTCCATTTCCACCCCTGTATAGTAGAAATCTCACTCACTTCACTCGACTCTTAAATGGATTATAAGTAATAATAAGGCAATCAACTCAGGAGTTGGCTCCTATAGGGCAGGTGTTTAATAAAAAGTAGCTATTTTCATTTCCTTGATTATAAGTGATGTTGATCATTTTTTTCATGTACCTGTTGGCCATTTGCTTTTCTTCTTTGGAGAAGTGACTTTTTAGCTCTTCTGCCCATTTTTTGATTGGGTTATTGGCTTTGCTTTTGTTGAGTTGTGTGAGTTCCTTGTAAATTTTTGTTATCAGTCCTTCATCGGTTGTATTGTGTGCAAAGATCTTTTCTCAGTTGGTAGGGTGTCTGTTAGTTTTGGTTAATGTCTCTTTTGCTGTACAGAAGCTTTTTATTTTGATGTAATCCCATCTGTTTATCTTGTCCTTCACTTCCTTTGCTATGGGGGATATGTCTTTAAAGATTTTGCTGAGATGTATGTCGTGTAGAGTTTTGCCTATATTTTCTTCTATAAATTTTATGGTTTCAGGTCTTACGTCCAGGTCTTTTATCCATTTTGAGTTGGCTTTTGTGCAGGGTGTGAAGTAGTAGTCTAGCTTCATTTTTTTTGCATGTGGCTGTCCAGTTTTCTCAGCACCATTTATTGAATATACTGTCCTTGTTCCACTGCATTTTCTTTGCTCCTTTGTCAAAGATTAGTTGTTCATAGATATGCGGCTTTAATTCTGGGTATTCTATTCGGTTCCATTGGTCTTTGTGTCTGTTTTTGTCCAGTACCATGCTGTTTTAATTATTATGGCTTTGTAGTATAGTTTGAAATCAAGGGCCCATGGAGATGGATCACGGGTGAATTGGTGGTGGGTTACCTAAGGGGAATACAAAATGTAAAAGATATAAATAACAATAAAAATATATACATTAAAAAAGTAGCCAATTGCATTAATGAGATTACTATTGTTAGAGAATTTTACCCCAAAATTAAGGGTGCAAGGGAGAAAGGTTGGGTTAGGTAGAAACATGGGAATGCTCCCCTTGACTCTCCATTAGAGGGCTCCCACAGGCCTCCCTTTAGTGTCTCTGGGTTCCAAGATTGGAGCAGTAACATCAAATAGATCGCACTGGAAAGTTTTTGTGGATATGCTTCTGCCAAAGTTGGTTGTTTCTGGCTGCTTATGGGTCTTCCTTTCTGCACATTCTTGCTCTGAAAACACTAGATGGTCCCAAAGATTCTCTTCTCTGGACTGAGTCTGGGGGTGGTGGGCCTAGCCTGGAGTTGCCTTGGTTTCCTGGGATCAGGAGAGGGTGGAGGAGAAACCAGGCAGAAGCTGCAGACCCTGGACAGGGCTTGGCTGTCTTTCGAGGACATCAAAGGAGGAAGGAGGCACAGTGGAGCCTCTGCTCTGGGCCTGATGCTGAAGCTGCAGGTTCCAGGAAAGATTCAGCCTGAGGACAAGCTGTGGAAAAATTACTGCTAGGGGCTCTCTGATGATGGCCTGAGTAGATCAGGCCTGAAGAGCAGAGGGGAGCGTGACGATGAGTAACAATATTACCTGATGTTACTCAATGAATGCCAGGTTGCCTGAAAGGACTATGGGATGTATCCCGAGGGAGCAGAGGCTGCTTGCATTGCAGAAGGAATCTTTCACTTCACAGCTCGCTTTGTGTCAATGCTGAGCTGGTCCTCTATGTGCATTAAGAAAGTCATTCATTGAGTTGTCTTCGATTTCTTTCCATCCCTTATGTCCTACCAGTCTCCAAGATCTCAGCCCATTCTTGTGAAATGCCCTTCGCATCTCTCTTTATCTGTTTCATAATCTATAACATGAGGAAGAAAATTATGATACCACCTACACAGATGCCAAAATGCAGCACCTAAGCGGCCCAGTTGAGTCTCCAACCCACACGACTGGTCCAGGCAGTGCCTATTCCCAGAGCAGACTTATCTCTTCAAGCTCCTTGAGGGCAGCGACTGTGGCCCTATCACCCCTGGTGTGGCCCCTAGTATGCCCTGTGGTTGGAATCAGAACCAGCCCACAAGTATTTCCTGTGTGCCTTCCCATGGCAGTATACGTGACAGGAAGAACTTCAGCGTCTCCCGCCTTCATGGAAACCCAAGTTTCTCCCTGCACCTTCTCACACTAAGGCTGTAGGACAGAGAAGGCCCCTTCATCCAAGGCAGCCAAGCTGGGTCCCTCCTCTGGGGCCCTGGTGAGGGAAGGTAGCCACCCAGGCTGAGTTGAGCCCAGACTCTCCTGTGCCCAGAAGTGTCCTTCCACTCACAAGGCACCCTCTCTCTGGCTTCTGGGGGCTGACCTGCAGACAGTGCATTTGCATTGTAGCTTCTTCTCAGCCTTTCCCACCCCTCCTCCTCTTCTTCTTTCTCACCACTCCTCTTCTTCCTCTTTGATGGCAGAGTCCCAGGATCCACATATGGTTCACTTTGGCTTTTAAAAAAATTTCCTCTGGCTTCCAGGAAGGCTCTCCCATAGTGTGTGGGAGTCGGAAGCTGACCCAGGGGGCCTGCCTGTGGTCAGGCCGTCTGCTCTCCCCCTCTTGGGACTGTTGCGCTTTGACTCACCTCTTCTTCCATTGTGAGTTATTCTTGCCTTGAACAGTCAGACCACAGGGAAGAAGTTCTGGAGAAGCCCACAGCTTCCAGTTAGCTGGGAGGACACTTCAAGAGGACTTGGGTGTGAACTTGGCCAAGAATCCCTCCCTACCAGGCCTGACGTCTCACTTGCCCAGCTGAAGGGTTAGGCCAGGACTGTGCTTCCACGCTTGATTTGTAACCCACTTTACCTTCTGATAGATATTAAAATCCCACTACTTCTCCTGCCACTAAAGGATACTCTACGCTGCCCCAATTTTATATACTTTGTTTCATTTAACCCTGTAGATTGATCCTTCTTTTAGAAAAACACTTCTTCCCTCCTTTTTTTTTTTAAGATTTATTTATTTATGCATACAATACTGGGATGCAGGCCAGAGGCATGGGCAGTGAGAAGGTTCACCAGAGACAGAGTGGGGAGCAGAACAGGCAGATTGACTGAAATACACTGCTGAGGGGAGCAGCGGGCTAGTCTCCCCGGGCAGGCATTGAACTCACGCTGCAGCTGTGGCCAGCTCCACAGTGCTGTGCTTAACCCGCTGTGCCACCAGGGAGGCCCCCTCTCGTGTATTTCTTTTTTGTGTCTCCTTTATGTTCAGAACTCCTCATTTCTGGCGATTCTGGTCACCAAGTGGTTACAGATCCCCCCACACCAAGTGATTCTCTGAGACACCAACTGGGTGTCCTTCAATTTAACTTGGTCTGACACTGTTTACCTGGAGACAGCATGAGATCCCACAGGTTAGGGGCTCAGTCCCACAAGACTGCTCCCTCCCCTCTTCAGATGCCAATTGCAAGTAGTAGGTCCTCAGGTTACCCACAACTTCTGTCCAGTTTGGCTGCAAATTGGAGGTTCCCAAACCCTCTCCATAGATTCCATTAATTTGTGCGAGCATGTCACAGAGTTCAAAAACATTTACCCATTTATTAAAGCACATGGTAAAGGAGGCAGATGAACAGCTGGGTGGAGAGACGTAGAGGCGAAGAGGTGCTGGGCTCCTATGGCATTTCTGGGTGCTTCATTCTCCCTGCATTTTCATCTGTTCACTAACCCAAAAGCTCCCTGAACCTTGTACTTTTGGGACTTTTCTGGAGACTTCGTCATGTAGGTTTGATCCGTCATTAACTCCATGTCCAGAGGATGAGATCGGGGCTGAAAATTCCAAGCCAGTCACAGCCTGGTCTTCCCAGTGACCAGCCCTCTTCCAGGAGCCCACCCAGAGTCACTCACTGGAATGAACGCTGCTCCTTGCTCCCAGGGGATGGCAAGGGTTTCAGGAATCCTGTGTGACCAAACATGAGAATGAGATGCTCCTACTGGTCTTATCACTTAGGACAGTTACAAGGGTTTTGGGAGCTCTGGGTCAGGATCTGGGTGCAAAGACCAATATGATTTTCTAGTATCTCACAGCGTGTTTCGGCACAGATCCAATAGCCGTGAGGATTTTATGTTGCTATTCTTTTTGTCTCTTCATCTGTGAAAGCAGTAGAGAGTTTTTCATTGTTCTACTCGATGTATAACAGGCGTTTGTGAAAGGACAGGTGTTCCTCCCTCACCCCAGCTCGCTTCCTGGACAAACACACATGGGAGGCCAGGGCCAGGGAAGGGGCACTGAAAGATGTGCCTCCGGGCACAGAGGCGCCCCAGAGGCTTCTGCCCCAGGGACTGGGGTGGGAGAGATCTGAGTCTGCTCACAGGCTCCAAGGCCCACTCACTCTCCTTCCCCCACCCCGCAACAGTGGGGTTCAGAGTCAGCAGAGAAGGCCTGATCCCTTCTGGGGGAAGCAGCAGAGGGCCAAAGACACCATTCAGCCACACAGGCAGAAAAGAGGGCCTCCTGCACCCCTGTGGATGCCTTAAAGGACAGAAGATAAGACTCAACCTTGAAATCAAGACCATTTAGTATATTCTGTGCCTCCTTGTACAAGTCTGACTCAGTCAAACAGCAGCAAGGCTGATGTGGCCCCATTAATGTCAGAACATGAGATTACCTGCTTTTCATCCAACACCATACTTTATTCCCTAACCGCACACTGGGGATTTCACCCCGCTCCCAACAGCATAAAGTCTCCAATGCTGACGGTTTTGTTCTGTGGGTTTGCTTGAGTCCGGGTCTCCACAGCGTCACTTTCTCAGCCACATCACAGCTTTGCTTTCCTCCAGATTTCACAAAGGAGGAGGGGCTCGAAACTGCCCATCTAGATCCCCTTGTCCACATCCCTCACCCCTGAAATTGCCCCATCCCCTGAATGGACAGCAGCCTTCTGGGGAGAGTGGTTTGTTGGTCCCGGGCTCCGAGTGGCTTTGCTGCCAGGCAAGCAGCTAATCCTGCATTCTCAATACCTGAGCTCCTCCTGCCTTGTGCCTGGTTCTCCCACACAAGTTCTTTTCTCCACATCTTTGCCACAAGTCATACAGTGTCTGTTCTCCTGCTCCCCACTGGCCACGGCCCCCGCAGACACCATCCCAAACCAAAGACGCCAAGTGGGGTCTGTAACTCATCACCCATCTCATTTGGAGCCTCTGATCTACAGATCTGCACCCCTCACACACACACCAGGGTCTTTCCACTGGTGAAAATGAAGGGTATTTGAGCAGCAAAATAAATAACACAGTATTGGATTATAAGCTAAGTCTAAAATAAATATCCATGAACCCATACTTATATAAATAAATGACTGAATATAAATAAATAAATGGGGAGAAGAGACAAATGTTTCTATAGAAGAATGCCAAGTTATATATAGGTGCCCCCTCCTCTGGGAGGAGGAGTTACATCTTTCCCGTGCTGGAGCATGGACTGCACATAGCAGCTCTCTTCCGAAGAATGGAGTGTGGAAAGGAGGAAATAGTGGAGAAACCTGGCAGGTGATCAGGTGATCAAGGTCAACATCACAGTCACAGGTCACATGGTATCATGTGCACCCTGGTTTGATGCAGTGAGGAGGGCATGTCACCTTTGTGGTGGCTAGCTCCAGTCTAGCCATGCAGAAGCATCAAACAAAGCCAAATTAAGGGGCATTCTACAAAATGCCTGGGTTCCAAAAGTGTGAAGGGCACGGGCAAAAAAGGAAAGATGAAGGAAATGTCACAGCCAAGAGCAGCCAAAGACCCATGAGGACTAAACATCTTGTGGTAACTCAGATGGGATCCTGGAACAACAACAACAACAAAAAGAAGTGCAGATGATGCCTGGAGTTAAGTTAACAGTAATACACTGATGTTTCTGAGTTTTGACAATTGTACCATGGAAATGTAAGGAGAAATGGAAGTTGGCTGAGAGGCTGAGAGGGGACTTTGTGACTTTTTGGATAAATCTCAAATTCTTTCAAAATAAAAAGTTTATTTAAAAAGAAGAAACAAGCTAGAATATACTTCTTTTGTATGTGTGCTTTATTAAACAATCAATACATAGCTACTCATTCACATATCATAAAGTCTCATTGTATAGAATTCAAGCAGAAATTTATAGTACAAAGCCTGAAAGTCTCCCTTCTGTCCTCTATCCCTGCCTTTCGCTCACCCCCTCAGAGCTCACAATGGCAATAATGACTCAAACTTGGGAACAAGTTGCCCTGCACCAGGCTTTGCCAGAAATGCTTTACCTGTACTGCATGAGTGAATATAATATTCATAACCACCCACTGAGGTCAGCGCTGTTAGCCCCATGTTACAGCTGGAGAAACTGAGGGACATGGAGATTAAGCACATTGCCGAGAGTAGTTAGTAAGTGGTAGAGCTGGATCAGAACCCATGTCGTCAAATGTCAATGTCTTCACTTTCACCACTTACGACATGCCTCCTCCACTGTATGCCCATGAACAACACACATGTGTGCACAAGCACACACACCTTTTTATTGGGACTAAAAACTACCCATGAACAACACACATGTGTGCACAGGCACACACACCTTTTTATTGGGACTAAAAACTATGCTGTTAGCAATTCACTCTTGATTCTTAAAAATACATCAGTGTACCTGCCACGTCAGTACCCAGGTCACCATATTTCTCAACTGCTCTATGCTGGTGGCTTTAGTTAGCGGGGATTTTGCCCCTAGAGGACACACATGTGTAAAGACGGAACATTTTTGGTTGTCACAACTAGGGGTGGGTGGGTGCTACTGGCATTTGGCAGTTAAGGCCAGAAATGCTGCTCAACACTGCACAACGCACAGGACAGCCGTCACTGCAGAGGATTATCTGGCTCAAAATGTCAGCAGTGCCAAGATGGGACTACTCTGCTGTTTAGTATTCTGTGGCAAAGCTGGGAGATTCTGAAAGTCTTCGCACCTCTAACTCACCGTGTGGATGTACCACTCGGGGCTTTCTCTCCTCTCAGATGAGTGCCTCCCAGCTTTCTCTGTGTGGCTCTGCTCTGCTTGCATCCCTTTCTGCTGTGGTTCTGCTACCTCAAGTCTCCTCACAGAACACAACATGTCTCAAAACCACACTCTGGGGCATCTCTTGCTGTACATCCCATTTTTCCTCAAGTGAATTATAAGCTCTTGGGAGAGCATTTTTGTTTTCATCCACAGGACCCAGCATACAATGCATGGTGGGTGAATCAGAAAGATACATCACTGCCATTCCCCAACAAGTCTAACTGTTCCAGGTGATGTTCTACCCCAAGGCCTTTTGGTCCTCACTGCATAGTCGAATCACCTTGGAATGCTAAGTAAATACAAATGTTCAGGCCCAGAAACCAGGTGACTGACAGTCTCTAGGGTTGGTCTTGAACATTCTCATTTTTATTTTATTTTATTTTTTATTCATATCTTTTACATTATGGTGTATTTCCCATAGGTTACCTACCACCAATTCACCTGGAACCATCACCATAGTTCCTTGTGCTCTTTTCTCCCCCTTTTAGATCCCTTATCTTCCCCCTCCCTTGCCGAATGTCTCTTTCTTATTTGGTTTGCTTATATTCCTGTTATAAGTGAAACCATTCGATATTTTTCTCTTTCTGGCTCATTTCACTGAGCATGATCCCTTCTAGCTCCATCCATGTTGCTGCGAATTGCATATGTTTATCTTTTTGGAATGTTGAGTAGTATTCCATTGTGTACATGTACCACATCTTCTTGATCCAATTATCTATTTTTGGGCATCTGGGTTGTTTCCCTATTTTAGCTATTGTAAACAATGCTGCAGTAAACATATAGGTGCATGTATCTTTTGGGATTAATGTTTTTGTGACCATTGGGTAGATTCTCAGAATTGGTATAAATGGGTAGTATGGAAGTTCCATTTCTAGCAGTTTGAGGAATCGTCATACAGCTTTCCACAGTGGTTGGACCAGTTTGCATTCCCACCAGCAGTGTAGGAGAGTTCCTTTTTCTCCACATCCTCTCCAACATTTGTTTTGAACATCCTCATTTTTAAAAGTTTCCTTGCTGATTTTAATGCGCGGCCAGGGAAGAGAACCGCTGGGCTAGTAAGTTACCACTGCAGAGTTATCACAAACATCTGACTGAATTCTTCCAGTTTTTAAGATAACGCCTGGTAATAAATTTGTGTCAAAGAAGGGGTCACTTCCAGTTTCTGTTCTCTAATCCAGGGCTTCTCAAATTGTAACATGTACATGAATCATCTGCGATCATTTTAAAATGCAGACTTGGATTCACTAGGTATTTCTAGCAAGTTCCCAGTCGATGCTTCTGGTCCAGGGACCACACTTTGAGCGGCTGGGTTTTATAAGTCATTTCAGTGTCTAGGCATCTTCGAGTGCCTTCCCCGCTCGCCCCAAGTTAGGCTCTGAAATGTTTTCTTGTTCCTTGGCCAATCATCCAGTCACCTGCTTGAAGTTTCAACTCAAGTACAGTTGAGCTGAAACAAAAGTTCTGAGGAGAAATCGCAAATGTTTACTGGGAGTTAGAAAACAGAACCATGGAATAAAGCAGGAATGTGCCAACTCCAAAAACTTAAAAAAATCAACACAAAAAGCAACCCTCCTGGAAACTCAGGGCCCCTTCCAGTTTTAACAGCCTCTAGTTGATGTCTATTAGAATGTCAGCTAAAATTCATCAAGAGCACAATTTCCTTCCACAGACCAGGGCCCTCGTTTTTTGCTGCTCAGGCCGCACTCTGTTCTCCATCAGTGGGATTTACGCATATGGAACCGAGTGTGGAATTGGGCCCATTACATTTAACTTCCTATATCTGACATATTTAATACCTACTTTTCCAATAAATGAAATCCTTGTTTAGTGCTGGCCTGAAAGGTGCAGTTGGTTAAGGGAATTTTCACGAGCAGTTCTGTCAGACCCAGTGGCCTCTTGTAGAGTGTTGGGGAAGATGGGACTCACCCAGAAACTGGGGGACAAGATCATAGAGTAATGCACTAAACTTTATAACAAATCAACAAATGTATTTTAAAAAGTCTCATCAAAAGAAGAGCTTTTCTGTGTTAAAATTACAATCACTCACAACTAGAAATGTATGTATCTTAGGAGCGGATGGGGGAAGCTTCCAGAAGTAACTAGATCTATGCACCTACCTCTATTACGTGCCATTCCGGAGAGCTTCTTGGGTCTCGAGTTTGTGAAGTATAAAGACAGAACCACAAGTTGACCTAGTTTTGATTTGGTCTCAAGTATGTTCTGAACTGATCACCAGTGGCAGGTTAGAAGTAGGTGTCAGAGATCAGAGGTCAATAACCACACCTTTTACCAACTGGCTACCTGGCCAGCAGGTGTCAAGGCAGTTACTGCAGGGTGCTGGAGCTCCAGAAACAGACTTGAAGGGAGAAGTGTGAGGCAACCCCACACACTATCCTCCACCTGAAGGGTCCATTGGCCTGAGCTCCTCTGCACAGTTTCTCTGGGTTTGGGGCTGATGGGAAAGTGTGCTGTTCATGAGCCAAGGGGCATCTAGGATGAGAGAAAAAGACAATGGGCAGGCTACTGCGTGCCTCCTACAGTGTATGTCTCCTAGACTCGATGGAGGATGGGGGAAAAAGCTGAGACGCTCTTTTCAATGCTTGTTCTGTGAGCTTCCAAGGTCCAAACTACTGCTTCTCAACACACATAGGATGGGGTGGGGTGTCAGCCATTCTCCTCTTTCATGCACAAAATCCAGCTTCTCTAGCCAGTCACTGTCCTGCAGTCCTACAGCATATGTCACTGCCTTCAAGCCCAGTCTTTGGGTTTGGGACCCTGGATCTGGCCACGTGAGGGTGGGTGTGTCATTAGACTGTGCAGGGAACTGTGTGTGAAGAAACTGGCTCTCAGCTTGTAGTGTCCCCACTTCCTTCTAGCACACACCAGTGCTCTCAAGAGCAGAATACTTGGGATAGTAAAAACGAGAACCTGGAAAAAACTGCCTAATTGTGATGTTGTTGCTGTAAACATCCCACACACCTCAGTTCAAATTCAGGGCTCAGCGTACCTGTCATGCAGGCTGGTCCTGTTGCCCTCCTGCAACGCTCTGTAGGCCGCGACCACCTGGACATTAGTATTTAGTTGGGGTTGTCTGTCCCCTTGTTCTGACTTCATCTGGAACTGGAAAGCAGTTGCTTACTGGAAGACAGATGGATGTAGTGCTCCTCTCTGCATCCAACCCCACCCCACTCACAGCCCCGACACCCTAACAAACAGCCCTGTAGAAAGCACTTACATTTATGAACTGTTTATAAATTTTCTGACACTGATTTATGACCCTTGGCTGGACCTGACATTGGACTCCTTAAGAACATTTTTTTTTCCTTTCTTCCTTTACTTTTTTTAAAAAAAAATTTCTTTTTAGTGTTAATGTTACGGTTCACATTCTTAATAGAGCCACACGCCAGGAACTACGCAGAAGACAGCTGGGAGCCCAACCGATGACCCATGGGTAGGAACAGAGACTTGATTTATGCAGGGGAGGCCGGGGCTGGTGGAGAAAGCTGTTTCTAGTTGGTTCGGGGACAAACTCTTGCTCCAGAAGAAGACCCCTAAGAAGCTGGCAAGACAGTGAGGGGCAGTGGGAAGAAGCAAGAAGAGGACAAACAAGATCTGGAAGTGTGTGGACCTCATTGTGTGACCATATGAAGTGATTTTACATCCTGCACCCCAATTTACTCATGATGGGGACAGCAAAACTGACCTTGAGTGGTTGTAACCGTCAATAAGGTGGAAGGTGTAAAATTCATGCCTGTGCCTTGACTATTGAGGTGCTCAGTAAGTGGGGGTGAGCATCGTGAGATGAATACTGATGTGTGCCGAGGACACTGGGCCCTGCAGAACTTTCCCAGACAGAGCTTAGTCTAGTCGACAGTGATCTGCCTTATTGCTTATTAACCAATTCCGCATACAGTTTGGAATGGAAGTTGCCGTGAGCCTCAAACGTGGTATGATAGGGTTCCCGGCCACATATCGGGACCAGATGCCTCTCCTAGCTCGCAAAGGCTCTGGAGGGGAATGGAGAAGCTGCCTCCACTCTTCAACTGCTCTGCCCACCCACACACACACCGCAAGAAGCAAATTTTACTTTCATTGTGTCACGAAACTTTAATTATTACCTATGCTCTATCTCTCCCTATGTCTACTAAGAAAAGAAGGAACTAGCCTTCATTGAACACCCTCAGTTGTCAAGAACTTGGCAGGACTTCTCTCATTTTAAATCTCACATCGCTCTCTGAAGTGGGTATTGTTCTCCCTATTTCACAGATAAAGAAACAGGTTTGGAGAGATTAAAGTACCTTGCCCGTGATCACACACAGCTAATTAAGTGGTTGAAATATGACAGAAACCCGGCCTCATGCCTAACCAATTTACTATCCCCAAATCTCCTCTCTCTCTCTGTGTGTGTATATTAAAAACAAAATAAAACAACCCACCCACCTACTGACTGAGGATCTCTGAGAACTTCCTGTGCTGTGTGAGGACCAAGCTGAGCAAAGCATGTCCTTTAGAGCAGGAAATGTCCCAAGTTAGCTTATGCCCGCTCAGCTGCCTTAATGGAGACAGACCCCATCTTCCCCCACAGAGCTTTCCTGGGCCTAAAAGAAGAGCAGGAAAAACAAAGCCCAAAGCAAGTATCTCCAGGAACTCTCAGGCACCACGAGCAGTGACCCTCTTGGACACCAGGTGGCGCCCCAGGAAGGCCAAATGCTGAGTTTCCGGATAGGCTGATTTCTGAGGGGAAACAGCCACCAACTGTCAAATAGGGTGGGTAAAGGTGACATCTGCAGAAGAGAAGTGTCCCAGCTCTGTTTGGACAGCATTTTGGTGAGGGTGCTCTGTGTCAGCACTAAGCTGTGTGGCCTTGTTGCAGAGTGATGGGGTGGGGTTGTGGGTACAGTGTCAGAGGGTCCCACGGGTAGGCAGGAGGGACAGAAGCTGGTAGATGTGGGGGGGGGGAGGGCCCCTTCTGTTTGTCTAAAAGGCTCTCATTCCAGTGTCCTCTCAGAGAGGAAGCCCCTGGCACCTCTTTGACTCTGTGTGGCCCTCATGGCAGCCTGGGTGGACATCAGGGTGTGGTTGTGGAAGAGGAGGCCTCCTTGGACCCCCAGCTTCTGATCACAGTGCAGGAAGGACAAGACTGACACAGGGGCTGCCCCCAGGAAGCCAGGCCCCCTACCCATGGTTCCTAACTCCTCTCCCACTGTCCATGGAGCCTTGACTCTTGATTTTGGTGTGGAACAATGTTTGCATGAAAACAAGGGCATCCAGGGTCCAGGAGGCACAGAAAGGTTAAAAAACACACACACACCTTAGCACTAGTGCTCGAGTGGAGAAAGGGATAACATATGTGTGGATATCACACCCGTCACGCCCTGCCTCCTTATTGCTAGGACTAGCTCCATCTTTCCAGGACATGTGGATTTCAGACAGCCTAGTTTCCCATTAAATAGTTGACAATAGTCTAGAAAGCCTAATATTCAGCTCGGTATTTCCCAAAAGCTTCTCTCTGCCAGACGTGGGCTAGAACTTCTAATTCACCTATGTGTTCCAGGGCTTGGGTTAGATGACAAGGTTGACCATGCTAAATCTTGTCTTCCTAGGGCCTGGGGGCTATGAGGAAGGAAGATGACTTTCTTTGACTCATGAAATGCCAACAAGGAGAGGTCCCAGCCGCCTAAGTTTCCCGTCTGGATACCCTCGCCCTCCTCCCCATCTGTCGTGGATTCCAGACCCATCTCTACTTTCACAGAGAGACTGAATTCATCCAGTTACTCATCAGTTGCATGGCCAAGGGGAGAAAGGGAAAGAAATAAACTCATTAAAATGTTCATTTAAAGTTAACTTGCTGCCCATACTCTTTCTAATTGAAGTAGTGCAGCCCATTATACCTGTATGTGTTAAAAATGAGATGTTGCACAGTATAAACTAAGCCACATCACAACCTAACTACCTGGAAAATCTCAGTTTAATAAACAAAGCTGGCTTTGAGTTACTCAGGAGAAATGTACATTTGCCTGAAAAACTGACACACATTCACACTCATTCACCTACACACACACACACACACACACACACACACACACACACACACGCGCGCGCGCGCACACACACTCTCACACATATACACTCACACACATGCCCAAAGCACTAGGATCGCAGACTGTCCGTTCATGTCTTTTCCTCCATAGATCAAATTAAACAGTCTCAGTCTCTTGCTCTCTCTCTTCCTCTCTTTCTCTTATTAAATTTATTTTTAACATCACCTTAAAAAAAATAAACACACCCCTCTGTGCCACTCCTATGCCAGGTGCAGCCAGGGGCAAATTTTTACAGCTGAATTACATGACCTGAAAAATACGGAGCACATAATGAGGACATTGAGAGACTCCCATCTCCAGTGCTGGGCCAGCGACTGGTGTAATAACATTCCTGGAGAGAGCGGTAGCAGGAGCGGCAGCGGAGTCAGGGCTGGAGCCCTTACTCAGCATGAGGAATTATATATATCTTGGAACTCTTTCCTGAACCTAAACATTATTGCTAAGAAAGGGATAACAGTGTGAGCAGCCATCCCTCTCCAGCCGGGACTCACAACTGCCATGTGTGTGAGTTTCCACGGAAAGGCTGAGGGGCAGCCGGCCAGACCCAGCTCACACACCAACTGGCGTGAGGATGGAGCTGAATACCCGGGAAGTCCTCGGCTCCAGAATAGCGTCAGCACGGCTGTGGGATGAACTTGGCATTCTGCAAGCCTCCTAGAAGGCCCCCAGAAGGTGTCCTGGGCATTTTAGAAGTCTTGTGAACCCACTTCAATGTCATAGCTGATGGGGCATCATCCTGGAATCCCCAGTTATCTGGAGGTCAGGTCAGAGCCCCCTTGACCTAGCCATCCGTGGCCACAGCAAGAGCCAGGTGGGAAGGCAAAGCTGTCAAGCCAGAGGAATTAGAGCAAAAAAGGTGATGTTTGGAGGGTGGCTCATCCTACACAGAGATCTTTTTTTGAAGTAAAATTCACATAGCATAAAATGAACCATTAACTATTTGAAAGATGACCATTCGGTGGCACTTGGTACATTCACAGTGTTGTGCAGCTCTCACCTCTAATTCCAAGACATCTTCACCACACCAAGAGGACCTCCTGCCATGAAGCAGCCCATCTCCAGCCCAGTGCCTGGGAGCTCCTAGTCTGTTTCTGCCTCTTTGGATTACTTATTCTATTTCATACAGGTGGACTCATACAATATGTTGCTTTTAATGAAATAAATTTAAAATTTTTTTTTGGTGGAAGATATGCAGAAAATGCACAGATCCTAACTGTAGAGCTTGATAAATTTTCATAAACAAACCATACCCAAGTAACCGACACCTAAAATAAGAAATAGAACAGAAGCCCCTCATACTGCCTTCCAGTTCCATGTCCCCAGGAGAACAAACCTTCTGACTTCTGTGTCATGGTTTACTTTGACCTGTTTAGTACTGGTGTGTGTGGTTGTACTCTGTCCATTTTCCTTGCTGTATAGTATTCTACTGGTGACTAAACTATAATTAATATATCCATTTGACTGTTCATGGACATTTGGGTAGTTTCCAACTTCCAAGCAAAAACGTTTAAAATTGATGAGTGGATTTCTCAGATAAAAACAGATCAAAAGTGTAGAAAAAGAAAAAAAAAAGGAATGGGACATATTGGGCCAGGGGATTGAACCAAATGGATCTTGAGGTTTTCAGTGATTTACTATGTGAATTTACTATGAGTGAGGTATGGTGAGGGACAGCAGAGTAGGAGCAAAACACCTTTAGTGTTTTTTTCCTAAAGAAACTGGAGACTCTGCGAAAAGCCTTATGGAATCTGAAAAGTCCAGACCAGCTTCCAAGACTCAGAGTCACTTCTCTCTATCCCTCAGTTTGGGCCCCAACAGAGAGCCACTTCCTCTACCCCAAGAGCACTCCTCACCTAACTTTCCCCTCCTCTGTAATCCATGCCAGGCCAAGAGACAAAGAGCTAGGCACACAGCAAGGAGAAAATCTCCCTTACTGGAAAGTTGGTGAGCTGGGGGCTATTAGAGGCCATTTGTTAGAATTCTGGGCTTCCCTGAACCTCACAGTCCTGGGATTGGTAAGCTCCAGCTAGTGCTGAAAATTGACCACTGCAGAGGAGACATGCTTTGTGTGATTCATCTATGATCAGACCTAGGAGAGAGACACAGTGGAGCTCTCAATACATCCCTCTACAGTTTGGCTAAGGCACACCCTCAAATTATTCCTCTTTAGGAACCAGTAACAGATAAAAATGTATTCCTTGTGATACACTGAATTGTGCCTTGTTCTGTTATCCGCACTATCTGTCCTCTTACCCATACACTAAAGCAGATATTGTCATCTGTGGATTCTGCCTTTTCCAGTCCTTTTTTGTGGAATGAAGGTTTGGGACAGCCCCTTTGAAAACAAACAGAAGAGCCAAGTAAATGAAATGCAGACACTCAGACTTCTTATCTTCCGTGTTTATGCAGCTAAGATCAGGGGGCTCCCCAGTCTTTCCATTTCTAGCCTCTATGCTAAGCACAGCCCTTGTGGGCAAGTGGGTAAAATACCCACCAGTAAACATTTTTCAGATACTCCCTTTGCGGGAGAGAAGATGCCTTGGAATGTAGATTTCTCCAGTTTAATTTCCTTTTCCCCGTGGATAGTTAGGACTATATCACCACTGCACATTCCCATGGACCTGGGGAAATGGGTTCAGAATCAAGCCTTATGCAAAGAAGTTAGTTGAGAAGAAGGGGCTCACTTATCTTTCCTGAGAGCAGAGAGAGAGCCCTGGGCTGGGGCCTGATTTCTGGGTGACCTTGGCACTCCTCGCTATTTTGTCTACTCTGCTCATCGTTCAAGGTTTACTTGTCTTCACTTCCTGGGAAACCTGTTCTAGCTGCCCACTTCCTCCATAGTACCTCCAGCTCCTGCAGCCCAGCTGTCTGTGGTCACTTACCTGCCCCTTGGTATTGCACTGTGGTTTGTCTTTTCTCATAATGCCTCTCTCCCTACCCACATCACAAGCCCCATAAGTTGTAGTAAGGGCGGGGAGGGGATCACGTTGCCTGCAGGCATCCCAGCTTCCATCACACATTTGGCAAGTCTTGGTGTTTCTATAATCTTTTGGCCATTGGTAACGATGGTGCGAATAATTGTGTGATTGGGTTTTCCTTCATTGATGTATTTTGGACTGGGATTTCTTTTTAAGCTCAGAATTCTGGGAAATTGAAGGCTGGAGATGACAAACAAGTAGCCATGGGGCAAGCATCAGTTCCCTCTAATGGGTGTGGGGGCCTGGAATCCTCTGTTAGGTGTACTCAGCGTGGTTGGCTTCATTGAGGCAGGGTACTCAGATCAATTAGCAATGTCTGTCATGGGCACGGAGCTGTGAGGAGTAGCAAGTGTGCCACAAATTTGCCATGCCTGATCTCATCCAACTGCTTCATCTTACAGTGGAAGAGACTGAGGTGCCGAGAGAGGAAGTGACTTTATCCAAGGAAAATCAATTTCCTAAAAGGACTTTGCGCTCCGGGCAATGAGCTCACACATTGGCACCATTCACATGTGGCTGTCTTGAGCTCAGTCTCCATAAGACCATCTTCCGTTTCCCTTTGAGGTGGTGGATTTTGACACGGGAAGACATATTAGGAAAAGGCATGACTCACATCTTCTGAAGCCGCTAAAGAGCATATTAAGCCATTGACAGCTTTTTCTGATTTCTGGTTTTCTTGCAGTAGTTGATTTGATTTTTTTTCTTTTTAATGTAAACAGACTTCTCCCCTCTGCAGCCAGCCAAGTGCCCCCCGGTGAATCTGTTAGGGGATGGTGGCTTTTATGACTTCACAACTGAAAGAGTTGAAAAAAGCAACTGGATGTCATAAGAATTTGTGCTGCTTTTTCTGAGCTCAATCCCCACGGTTTTGCTGGGACTTTTCTCTCTTCATTCCTCGAAATTAGCTATGCCCTGTCTCATTGCTTAGAGTCTACTTAGCCTTCACTTCATTCTGAATTATTTTCACATCAGTGGTCTAGAAATATCTAGCTCTGGTAGACGGTGAACTTCTCAAGGGCAGGGACCGTGACTTATTTATTACCATGTCTCTCCCACAGTCAAGCAGACTACCTTGAACTCTGCCCTTTCACTGGTTCATTCATTCATGTGTGCTTGGATGCAAAAATCATTTGTGGAGTGCCTACCTTGTCCTGCCAAAAGCCATTGTGGAGAGAGCTGCTTCGATAAGATAGGTCATGCAGATCCCAAGGATTATTAAAATCCTCAAGGAGCAAGGACTCAGCGGAATCTGATCTTTCTTTACACATGCCTTTTAGGTGGTGAGTGTATCAGCACAGGACTCCAGAGGGATTTGATTAAAGGGCATTTTGGGGGAAAAGGTGAAGTGGTGCTTTGAGGAAAAAGCACTATCTCCAGCTTCAGAATCCTAGTGGACCACCTCCACGTTTAATTTTTTTTCCACTTTTAATTTTTTTCTTTTTCTTTCCACTTACATATTTCTGTATGAAAAATTTTTGCACAGACAAAAAGAGAAGAGTATATATGTCCTGTGACCCTACAAGCCATCATTATCTTTGACTCGTAACCTCTTTCGTTTCATCTTTGTTTCACTCTCTGTCCTCTAATCTGGATTATTTTGATGCAAACCCCAGATATCATCATTCTAGTCACATGTCTCAGTGTTTCTCTAAAAAAGAGGAATATTTTCAGAAAGATCTCATGATGTCATTACACATGTCAACATTAATAATAATTTCTAATGATATCAAAAGAATATTTCTTTTTTATTCTTAAATTGTTTGTTTGATTGGGTATCTAACTAAAATGTGTGCATTGTGACTGGCCAATATGTTCCTTAAATTTCTTTCAGTTTATAGGAGTGATTCTAAAGCAGGGGCAGTGTTGCTCCCAAGGGCACTTATGTCTGGAGACAATTTTGTTTGTCATAACTGGGTATGTGTGTGCGTATGTTTGGAGTGGGTGCCACTGGCACCCAGTGGGCAGAAGCTAGGGATGTTACTAAGTCCCTACGATGGTCACAACAGTTGCAAGTGCAAAAGAATTATCTGCCCCGATGTCAGGAGTATTGAAACGGAGAGGTTCCATTTCTGACCTAGAGGTCAGACCTTTTTCTTGCAATGTCTGTGTTGAGGAACCTGGAGTTTGTGGAGGCCCAGCAGAGTCCTTCTGCTCTCCTCTCACCACTGGTCTGCAGTGCAGCCTGTCCCTCTGAATGCTGAACTTCCTGTCACCTGGTGGTTCTATCTCCCACATTTTCTCACCTGGGCCCCTCACACACACAGTCATTTACTTGTGTGCGGCCCCGCCATGAGCTGGATCTTGGTGCTGTCAGCCTACCTGCATCACAGACGTGACTTACCTGTAGGAAATGCTGCAAGACCCCCATTTGGCAGGAAAGGAGGTGCTTTTCCAGGGTGCTGATGTTCCTGGTGGCCCCACTTGGCCTCCCTGTGTATCCTTCTCCCAAGCAGGCTAGTCATCTTCCAGCTTAAGCAAAACATCTATCCTTTTGTGGTTTTGAATTTGACACTAAGAAACTTGACATTTACACAGATGCAAGCTCTCAAAGCAGGTTCCAGGAATTAAAGCTATTCTTAATCAAATTAGCCCTTTAAGCAATCCGGAAGCTCTGGTTTCTGCCCTTGGCATGCTGTCCATCCACATTCCCCAACTCTACATGAGGTGTTTCATACAAACCCCACATAGCATCCCTCCACTCCAAATCGTCCAACAGCCAGATTCCTGCCACCTCAATGGCTGAGGACAAAGCCACAGACAAAGGTAGGGAACAAGTCTTCTGTATGGCAAGGAAAACAGCTCAGGGCTGTGCAGTTTGGTATTTAAGGCTCTTGTGGCCTTGCCCATTAATTGTGCATAAAGTAAGAAGACACCCAGTTCGTAGGCAGATGTGAGAATTGACAGCACAAGAACAAACAGAAGGACTATTTTAAAACCCCAAGAGTCTGGGCCTGTTGAGGGTAGAAATAAATAGCCTAGCTCAGGTAGCCTTGGGTTGTAATTACCCCCACCATCAGTCCTGAGGAGACTGTCTAAGGCACAGAGCAAGGAGGGAAGGAAGACAGCGCCGTGACTCAGGGCTGTTTATCGCCTGCAGCGTGGCGTGCTGGGGAGCTCACGAGATGATTTTATGAAATATTCATTTAAGTATTTACACTATTTAATAAGCTATAAAATACTTACAGTGAAGTAACACGCCCTGCAGAAAATGGAGTCACTAATGTCAAAGCACAAACTCACTTTGAGCAAGTAAATGAGACAATGTCCAAATGGACTTTTGGACCCAGCGGTCAGGGCAACGCACCAACTGAATCCTTTTGGTGACTTTCTAAACCTTATCTGAACAACCAGACACACTGACCCTGGGCAAAGAGAATCTTTAAAAAAGTCTAAAAATGATACCTGGACTCCAAGCATACCTAGGCGCATCTCTGCATGAAATGCTGCCACCCATGCAGACACAGGCCACGGAGCCCCCATCCTCTGACCCTGGACGTGGCCTAACCAGCTAGACCCGAACATGCCTGGGCCCACAGCAGTCAGGGCCTTACCTGCTTGGGCTCCAGTTCATTAACCACTGGCTGTGCTTGATGGAGAGAGTGTCTGTTGCACGGATTTGCTCAATTGCGCTGGTGATTAGGTTGGCCGGTTTTTATTCATCACGGGTCAGCATCCATTGGTTTGTTAGTTTGATAAACTGTGGATAAATCAACCTTGTGGAAAGACAACTGTGTGTGGACGGTGAGTTCTGCTCACAAGTATAGCACCACGGGCCGAGGCAGCCGAGGCTTGAGAGCTGATGTGGGCACATGGGCGGGTTCTGAGTAGGGACCCAGCGCAAGGGGCCGAATGTTTTCCTGGAAAGTGTCCAGGAGGGGCTTTGAAGAGTTGAAATTAGCCGGGAAGAAGGGGACAAAAGGCTGTTCTGTCCTGCAAGGAGCAGGGACTGGAGTGCGGCCCACAGATGGGCAGGGAGGGGTGGAAGGAGGCAGGGGGAGGGGGGCCAGGCTAGGATGCTCCCTGCAGCAAGCCAAGCCTTCAAGACTAGTTCTCAGAAATTCTTTAAGCAGGGGAGAGGCATAGTGAGATTAACATTTTAGAAAGGTTATTCGGGCTGAAAGTTGGAGAGGAGAAAAGAAGTGTGGGAGAGGAGAGGGAAGGAAAAGGAGGGGAAGGGGAGCAGAGGAGAGGGGAGAAGGCAGTGGGGACCATGAGATGGGAAAGGGGGATGCCAGGATTATCTCATTTAATCCTCCCATGCCACAGAGGCTAAAGCCATCTCTCTGAGTGAAGAGACTGACTCCTAGAACTGCCAAGGTCCCTGGGACACAGGAGGTGATGGCATGGGGACCCATCTAAGCTTGTTCCAGGCCTGCAGGGCCATCTTCATTTTACATCTTCAAGTTAAATGATGCTCAACACAATATGCAGGAAATAAGGCAGGAAAGTCTAATATGTTTTAGAAAGATTTCCATAAAACAATTAAAATATCAACGAGTACATTGTCTGGGGAGAACTTGATGACTCATGGGCTGGTGTTCCTGGAGAAGTGGGGGCTGGGGAAGCTTTACTCCCGATCAGAGAACAGAGCTCCCAAGGAGGCTGTCTCTGGAGGGGGTAGAGTATCAGAGCAGTAAGCTGGTCCCCTAGTAGGGCATGTCTGACCTCGAGACCCCTGGAAAGGTGGAGTCCTTGGGAGAGAAGGACTGTGGGTGACCTATGTGGGGAGCATAGATCCAGGGATGCTGCCACAGCCAAGGTACTTGCCGGGTGGGTGAAACCTACATCAGACCCACCAACCGGGGGTGCTTACTGAAAGGTGTGGCAGTCCCCATGGAGAGAGAAGAATGGTAAATTCCAGGCATTCAAGAGCACTCTCTCTCCCATTCTCTCTCTCTCTCTCTCTCTCTCTCTCTCTCTCTCTCTCACACACACACACACACACATGCACCCATGCACATACGCATACTCGCACACGTGCACACCTTTTAAAATGTAAAAAGCAAGGGGAAAATGTCTATTTGCACCATCTGGCTTGTTCTTTAAATAGCTCATTCCAAGAAAGAAATATGTTCTCTTTGCCTTAATTTATGTTTCTACCTTTTTCTTCCAATAAGCCTGCAGAAGGAAACGGGGGAGGGGGGGCGGTGGGGGAGGCAGGGCTGATGCTTTGCTAGGATTCGGCAATGGCTTTGGTATGCTACTGCCTACACAGCAGTATTTAACCCAATTACAGGATAATAAGGGCTCAGACAAATTATCTGCAAATAGATATGTCTATATGTAAACCCTTGAATTTAGAACATGCGTCTGGAGCCAAAGAAAAGTTAAGTGCTTAGCCAGAGAGGGGCTGAACTCACAGCTTCCCCTCCCCTCCAGCTCCGTGTGTAGAGATAGATGAATGTGAAGTCCCAGGTAGCCTCTAGATGTTGGAGCCTTGAGGTTGTCCAGGGGACAATTTGGCACCGTGGGAGGAGCTGGGGTCTGTGGCTGTCCATGGGACTGGGGACACTGAGGGGCAGGCTGGCTCAGTACTGCAGTGCCCTGGGGCTGCCCAGTTACCCTCCTCCTGTTCCTTCCCAGAGCTTCAAGGATGGACCTCGCTAGAGAAGTGCTCTCAGGCTTGTCCAAATGGACTCGCTTCAAGCCCAGTACATGGAGGCCATGGGCTGGGCTCCGAATGGTTCTAAACCATCCACGTAGGCTCACAGAGTTTTAAAAGTCCCCTCAGTAGGAAACTGAGGTCCCGAGAGAAGGGCCTTGTTCAGGGCACCTGGCAGGCTGGTGGGCAAGCTAAGGCAAAACTCAGGCCCCAGGCCCCAGCAAAGGCCTGGCAGGCCTGGCGCTGCCCTCTGAACAAGGCTGGGACCCTCCCCACAAGGCTAGTGGTGTTAAAAAGACCTCAGTCATATGACCCTTCTCTGAGAACACGATTTAAAGCAGAAACTGCAATTCATTTTCTTTTTTTCCCTAATGATTTACAACTAGAGGAAAAAATAGTTTTAATATGAACTATACAATGTGTCCAATAAAAGTAGGGATTGCATGATGTCAAATTCCTCTGCTGTCACTGGGGAGTTTATCCACACACAGTGGTGTGATACGGTGGCTCTGTGCGGGTCTGTGTATGCGTCCATCTCACAGCTCACACACCCAGCACATTTCTGCCCCCTCTTTGTCCTTGTTTGCCTGTCCATGGTTTTTTCCATTATGACGTGTTCTATTGCCCGTTTTAAAACTCATTTCTTTAGATAAGGGTTTTTTCTTTTACGTGGGCAACTGACACCAGCCCTCATCTAGGCCTTGGAAAATAGTTTTCATTCCCAGAAAGAGGGAGGCGTCCCAGCTGCAGCAGCCCGGGGTGGGAGGGGGAGGGTGTTCTACGTGAGGGCTGCTAAAGGCACCTTGACAACTTCCCCGTCATTTCCAGGAATTAATTAAATCAGTTTGAACATCTGCAAAGCTTTGAGGATGGTGGCAGTAGAGTCTGGGGGAGGCTGTAAGATTCAAAGGGGCTAGAAAGAGGGGTAGTAACAAGTACAGATGCCCAGCTTCAAAAGGCTCCTGTCTGAACCCTTGCAAGATGCCCCCAATCTGCCCAGACCACTTCCTGCCTGCGTTACCACCTGTTTTGAGTACCTGAGTTTTCCATTCATTTCTGTTTCCGAAGAGCGGGGATGGCTGAGCACAGAACAGGGCAGGGTGTGGTGAAAATACCCTGGTGTTTTTGTGGACAGGAGGCCTGGTTTTTGTTGAGAGTGAGGAGGCACCCAGGTGTTTTAATGCAGCCCCCAGTGTGGGCCTTGTGGGCCGGAATGGATTTCAATTCTCCTTTGCCAAATTGCATTTTCAAGAGGTGTCAGATATCGGAAACCAGGCACCCCCCAGCCAAAGCAAGCATTTGGGGGAGGAAAGAGGTTCAGAAGGGACGAGGGACAGGCGGAGATGCTGCTTTAAAAAAACAAAAAAGAACAGGCAAAAGCAAAAAGAATAGTTTCTTCATATAGTCCTGTTCCAAGCAGACTGTTTCCTCTAAAAAAAAAAAAAAAAAAAACAGTTAAGCTGCACATAAAACCAGGAAAGCCTGTTCTACGTCAGTAAAGAGCTTGGGCAGAGACCTGTCTTCCTGCCACAGGGGAGATTTTAGGAACTCAAGCTTCACAGGACAGGGAAATGATGACCCACGGTGACCTGTCCCCAAAAGGAAGCCCAGAGGGAGGAAAGTGGCAGAAAAAACATAAAGGAAATGTCGGAAGGAAGGGAAGACAGAGGAGGGGAAAGTCAAGACGGGGCCAGTCCTCGAACCGTGGTCTCTGGCCCCGGCCTGCTGTAGGACAGGGCTGCTGGTGAGAGCCCAGAGCCCTGCTGGTGTCTCCCATGGGTGCCTCTGTGCCTCAGCATTTAAGTATCAGTAACTGTGTTGCCTGCTGCCCCTTCTATAGGGTTCAGAATTCTTCTCTCTAATGACTCATGAAAGCATAAAATTAAGACATTCTGGGAAGCCAAAGGAATCTGGTTTAAAATGTGTGTTTGGGGAATGGAAGGCATTAGAAGAATGCTCGTGTCTGGACTTTTCTGTTGTTTTCTTCCCCTGTTTTCTCTTCAAATTAATGAATGAGTCACGGTCGTCTTTAGGACTGTAAAATGCCTCCACAGGAGGAGTCGGGGTGGGCTGGGATCTGACAATCTCATTTTCTCTGGCTTTCTGGGCTGTTCAGACCTGTGGCTGTTTTTCCTTCCACTTTCTATCTGTCTCCAGAGAAAGGATCATTCCCATTAATAAGCAGCACAACTTGAGAACCTTTCCCCTCCCTCCTCCCACCTCCAGGACCAGACCGCCCACCTTGAATAACATCCAGCCAAGTGCTGGTCCTCCCAGAATCTGGGAGGCCAGGCTGAGCCAGCACCTCACAGGGGTGGGTCTGGTGGAAACCCAGGCTTCTCACCACTCACCTTTGCTTCATCCCCCCTCGTCTGCCTTTGCTCAGCTCCTCAAACCAAGGGCATTTCCTCAGGGTGAGCAGAACTAGCCCAACCTTAGCTTCTAGAAAGTACAGAAGGCCTGCATGTCACTTCTGGTACCCTCTTCCGAACATCAAGGACGCCCTCCCTCCCCTACCGCCCCCGGCCCTCTGTCCAGACCCCTGCTCCGGGCCCAACCCAGCCTCACCTCCTGCCTCTAGGTGTTACGTAGCCACGGGAATTTCAGAGCAGTCCACGTTCCGTAATTATTTCTTGAGGGAGCCCCTTCGCTCTACCCAAAGAAAAACACCTCTCTCCTTAATGTTGGCCTTAGGAATTCCTTTACAACAGGAGAAGGGGAAGGAGAGGAAGCAGGAGGGTCTCACATTTGAACAGCTCCACTGAGGACCCCTCAGGGAAGCTCCTCCAGTGCCCTGGGCAGTCACCGTTGACAGATGGAGAAACAACATTCTGTCCACCCCTCTGCACCCCCCACCCCGCCCCCTGCTGACCCAACCAGCGCCTTGACTTTGCTTATGGGCTTCTGTGGCCTCTCAGTGTCTCTGGAGAGTGTTGGAAGAGGGGAATCACAAACCTATTTTATAGAGCACCTAATCTGTATGCAGAGTTATGCATGTATACCCCACATACCCTGCAATTGAATCAGGGGGGCTGCTGAGACACATGGTAATAAGCAGCCAATGGTCACACCAGCCACCTGGGGCCTTCAAAGAGTCTTCCCAAGCTCTCGGTTTTTCTTCTGGAAGGCAGTGTCCACAGCCCATTGTCCTCAGAGTCCTGGCCTGCAGGACAGCATTGTGAGTATATCTTCACTTAAGTGGGGCCGTCCCCTGTGCCAAGGTCAGACACACTGGGGACAGAGCTCCAGGGGAGGGGACAGGGAGCCCCAAGGCCTCCCTCATCCCTCCTCTCCCATCCCCAACAGATATCCAAAATGCTTGAAGTTGTTGGGCCAAAATGAGGTGAAGAACATTTATGCCTTATTACTAAGCCACATAGCAACAACTATGTAAACCATTAAATATGTATCAGATTCACTTCACTGTAATTTTGATTTAATTACAACACTAAAATCCTACATACATATATTTCGCTTTTTATAGGTTCTTGCTTGTTGAGTATGGTCATTTGCTCAAAATAAATTGAGGGAACACTGTTTATATATGCCAGTTTCAGAGCCAGGAGAGAAAAGCTGGTGTTTATACAAGATGTGATTATAAAATAATGACTCTGTTTTTTCAGCAAACAGACTAGGACTCCAAAGACATTCCATTGGAAAGCTCCATTCTGTTCCAGAGAAGCTGCCCTGCTCGAGTACCTTGTGGCATCTCTTTTGGAATAGCCTTCAGAGTCCATTTGTGTGGGCCAAATGGAAAAAAATAAACCACGCTACCCCACCTCGTTTTTGACCGAAAAATTCTATTACCCAGTTTGATTACTCACCTAATTCCCTGGGATTGGACTCAAATGGCTTTCAATTGCTTCTAAATATCAGATCAACCCTCAAATGATGAGAACCAGCAACCTTTGAAGGACATTTCCAAGAATGCTGAGCAGGCTCTGGGAGCAATTCCAAGAGAACTGAGATCCCAGCGGGCTTGGCGGGCGAGGCTGGCGTTGAGCTGAGCCTTGAAGGACGGGAAAGCTCTACATGATGACATGGACCTTCTACAGTTCTTCAAGTGCTCTACTCTCTTATTCCTTTGTTGGGCTCTCTTAATAGGGCAGGTCTAATGATGCTCACCAGATTGTAGATGAGGAATTTAAAGCCCAAAGAAAACCGTGTCTCAGTTACACAAGTGGCAAATCAGGCACAAAATTGGAAGTTGAAATCATGACTCTGCCTTGCGTGCAAAAGGCCCACTCACCCCCTGTGTGCCGCAGTAGCTTAGGAGGCAGAAGCCAAGAGGCTCATTGCCGGGAGGAGAGGATTCCTATAGGGAAGAGCTGGAGAGTGAAGCTAAGGGAGTAGGCTGGACTGGCTTTTGGAGGCCTTTGAAGCAAAGCAGAGGTTGATGCTGTAGCTATTGGCCATAGACTAGATGTGGGCATAGCACAGGCAGAAGCTGGCCCTTGGCCTGGATGTCCACACTGCAGCCTGGTTCACTAAGCACCCGTCCCAACTGGCTTTCCTGAATTTGAGGGGCTGACCCCTTGCAGCCAGAGTTCCACTACTGATCCAGGTTTAGATCAAGCGGTAGCCCATAATAGGAGGCATGGAAGGAAGCGGTGAGCATTGGATAGTGGGGGTGAGCAATGGGAGGCCCACTGTGTGGACATCAGAAACCTGGAGAAGGCGTTTTGCTTTATTCTGGGACCATCTTGATAGATCGTCAACATTGCAGGTGTAGAAGTTTCTCTGAAATTACCCTGTGGTGTCACTGGGGTTACTCCAGTCTGCATTGCTCCTGGTGTGCTTTCTTGACCTTCCACGAAATTTTACAAACTTCCCAGTACTCTCTAATAACCCGGCCCTTTGTGTAAATGACCCAAAGTGGAACTCTGTTGTTTGCAACAAGGACCAACTACTTTCTTCCATTCAACACACAGATGCATACTTTTCTGTAATTTATTCAGCATCTACTATGTGTCAGAAGTTGTACATTTGATGCTCATTTAAGACCACAGACTTCTGATATAATTATATCACTTAAGGAAGACAAAAATGAAGCTCAGAGAGGTTAAGAAGTATAACTGAAGTCACACAGCTAGATTTGGGCAAGATTCTTAAATTGTCCCCTAGTCCATGACTTAGAATTTCAGGATAGCTCTGAAAGGAAGGTAGATGGGTAAGGGGATGAAGGCATGTGTGTCTTTTAGAGAGAGGAGTTTCGACATGCCCACTGAAGGGAATGTTGAGGGGTCCTTGGCCACACAACTTTGGGAAGGGTTAGATGCAGAGACACTGAGGAGGGGGAGGGAGGGAAAGGTAATTTAGGGAAGTCATCTGTGAACCCTGTCTTCGGGTGCGGCTTGCTTGTTAACAGTGGTGGATTCTGTAAAATGGGGATCAGATTCTTGTAAACTGAGAACTACTTTGAAGAAACTTAGATGCTTCCCAGTTTACAGAACTACTAGAGAACACTCGTAATCCCAGGAAAAGCCTCTTGTGATCACGCAGTGCCCTCAGCTCCCCTTTGTAATTCAAGGTTTATAGAAACAGAGTCTAATTGGTACAACGGGCTCTTCCCTCCTCTGGAGTCCCACCCAAGCTCTTGCCAACATTCTCTGGACAAGATGTGTAGGAGCATTAACTCCCCAATTTTTCCTCTCTTTTAGGCAGGTAAATTCTTATGTTTAGTTCCTTGGAACAAGAATCTTGACAATTCAGGGCTTGCTTCCTCCGATTAGGTGACAAGGAACTGAAAACGTGGAAGGCAAGGAGTGACGTCAGTGGGCTCAGCGTCGGCTCCGTCTTCATTCCCATCCCCAGAGGCCCCATAGGTGGCCTCCCCTGCCCAGGAAGCCGGGGGCTGGCCAGCAGCCGGAGGGTTGGTTCACCAGGGCAGCGTTCACCAGGTTCACCAGGGACAGCCACCAGGCGACCACTTTCCCGCCTGCTTCAATCCTCCACCCCACCCCCATTTTCTTGCCTTTTGACGGCTTCGTCATCTTCACCATCTCACACCCACTCTCACCCATCACCTTTCTCACCTCTTTTCCCTCACTCTCTTGTCCTCCCTCCCAAGCTCCCCATCCCCCTCACATCCCTTATTCTTCTCGTGTCTCCTACGCCCTGACGCCTTGGCCCCTCACCCCTCATCTCTTACCCTCACCTCCCTCACTCATCTCCTGCTCACATCCTTTGCTTCCCTGCACCTTGGTATCCTCATACAGCTACTTCTGCACCCCATCTGCGTGCTACTGCTTCTAATATAGGCTGGGTTTGCAGGAAACAAACCCAGGCCAATTCTTGGAGATTCTGGGTATGATCAGTTCTACTACAATTAATAGAAAACCCAACTCAAAACTGATTTGAAGAATAAGGCAATGATACCTTTGAAAATGCAAGTGAAACACCAGCAGTGGTTTAACCTTCAGGAGTGGTTTTTATCAAGGCTGTATCGCCATTTCTCTGGGATCTTCTTGGTTCTGCCTTTTTTTGGGCAGTGGGCTTCATTTCAGCTTGATTTCTCAGATGGAGGCAAAACAGCTGCAACAGTCCCAGGCCTCACATTCCTAAACCACAGAGGACAAGTGAGGGTGCTCTCTAACCACTGGCCCTTAAATATTCCACATGAACTCCCTCCTCCACTCTGATGTGGCCAGGCTGAGCTATACTCAGGTGAGTAGTCAGTGGCCGTGGCCTGGCACCCTTTACCTCCCTGAGCAAATCACTGAGGTAAGAAGGTAATGGCTGGCTTATAGATCTGGGAGAGAGATCCATTCCCTCAAATGCCCCCGGAGTGGCAGAGGGCCAGAGTGGGGGGCTGGAAGGCCATCACATTGTGGGGCACTGGTCTTTGGTCTTCAGTACAATAGGAGACACTCAGTGAGAGCATGGCTTTAGGTCCTGGCAGGCCTGGTTTGGACCCCGGGTCTGTCCCTCCCAGTTAAGGGAGCTTGAACAAATTACTTAACCTCAGTGAGACTCAGTTTCTCCAGTTGTAAAATTCCAGAGAAGCAATAATGCAGGAGAGTCGTGTGATTCCTGGACACCACGGTAGCACTGGTTATGATATGAGAAGTATGAAATGCCCAAGGTCAGAAGCAGCCTGTCTGTCACCTCTCCACCCCATCACTGTGCCCTGCTGGGAGGAAGTTCTTTGGTTTGCATCTGAACCGGAGGTGGAGGCGAAACACAAAAGCCTCAGGTGGACTGCTAAGCCCATCCCTGTGGCAGCAGTGAGTCAGGGCCCTAGAGAGGCCTACAGATCCCATCGTGGGCTGCCCAAGGCACCCTGGGAGAGGTTGTTCCAGGTGACATACTCAGAACTGGCAGGCATGAAGCTCTGGAAACATTCTTGCTTGCTTGCAAAGTATCTGGGAAGAAATAAAGGCTTAATCTGGGACACTAGTGTCTGGCTTGAGGGGATGAGATGGAGTTCTCAGTCCCAGCTCCAGCCCCTGGCAGCCACTTAGGAACTGCTCCATTTGGTCCTCTGAGGAATGATTTCCTCATTTGTAATAAGGAAATAGTAATTGGACTCACTTCCTGGGCTGCTTGGGAGGATTGAGTATAAAAAGCATGTAATCAACCTGGGATTATGTCAGGGAGTAAACAATTACAGACAAATGTTATTATGTTATGATGAAATGCAAAGAAAATATTTGTATTTGAAGAGTTTCTGTTACATCTCTTAATATTCTATTATTTATTGATTATGGGTTCACTAAAATTGATAGGATGCTGATATCATTTCCTCAGTTTAACTTGCATTAATATGTTTCCATTCAACCAATATTTATTTATATTTTATTTTTAAAATATGAGTGTGATATTTTACGTTTTTTTTTTTTTTTTTTCGTTTAGATAATATTGCTTTACAGCATTGCTGGTATTTTGGGAGTAGAGCACCCCTCCACTTCATGGATTATTTACACAAGTGCACCCTCCACAAAGGCACCCACAGTCTACCCCCACAGTAAGTATACTCCCTCCCCATTTTGTCCTCATCTTCCACTCCCACTCCTCAGCTCTATAATCAGCTTTCAAGGGTTAATTTTTATCTGACCCTTTGTTTGATTTCTCTATATTCTGCATATAAGCAACACCATCCAGTATTTGTCTTTATTTTCCTGACTTATTTCACTTAGTACAACCCCTTCTAACCCCATCCACATTGAGAACAATGGTGTGAGTGAATCTTTTCTGACTACTTAGTATTCCATTGTATATAAATTCCACATTTTCTCGATTCACTCCTCTGTTATTGTTTTTGTTTTTTTTTTAACCAATATTAATTGAGTACCTACCAAGTACCAGCTACTCTTCTGGGAACTGAAAATACAATGGACTGTTATGTATGGTTTCACAGGTTGTGCACTACACAATTCCAGGTGTCCAATCACATCCTAGTCTATGTAAATGACTGTCAAGTCCCAGAATTGTGCACTGAGCAACCTGCATGTCCACACAAAGTGCTCTACCTGCTCTCCATGCAAATTACCCCATCATTATATAATTGAGAACTCAGGTTTATGCAATGAAGAAAAATTAAGGAGTGTGACGTGATAAGACTTATATCAAAGAAGGCCTAGAGCAAGCTCTAAATCATGCTGCACTTATTGGCTGCACTATTGATTTGGAATTTTATTCTCAAAGCAATGAAAAAACATTGGATGCTGTTTAAAGGGGAGTAACCTGATCAGATTTGCATTTAAAAAATATCCTCTGGCTGCTGTGTGGAGAATGGATTAGAGAGACAGGTGTGGAAACAAGGATTCCTCCATGAGCCCTTTATAGGGGAGAAATGGGCATGGCTCGGACTAGGAGGTGAGGAAAAACAAAAAGGAGAGACAAATTTAATAGTTCATGAGTTCTGGGATGGGGAGAGAAGGACTAGACAGAGGGCTGGTGAGTTTTTCGGAGAGGAGGGGACTGGGAAGAAGCTTAAGTTTGCTCCAGATATTCTAGCAACATTTGTAAAGGCCTTTATAATGGCCCTTATATTCCATGCTTTGGACGCAGTGTTTTCTAACAGCTGCAAGTGCGGAGCTCAAAAGAGTGAGCGGATAAATGGGGGTAGAGAAAGAGGCTCAGGGCAGATCCTGGCCTGCTCAGAAAAATGCTATGGTCTCAGAGAGATCAGGGTCGTGCCTTAGTTCTTAGTGGAGCTGGGGGCCTCAAAACAGAGCACCGATCTTTACACTAAGGTGACTGCGAATCCAGCATATGAACTCCCCAAAGGAAGGCGCCTTTATGGAAAGCTGCCCAGGCCACTGGAAAGCTGAGTCAATCCCAGGCACCAGAAGTCTGGGCGGATTGAACTGGCTGAAGAAGTTTACCTGTTGGAAAGCCTATTATTAGACTTCTAAACTACCTTAATCCAACCCACAGAGGCGCACCCTACCTGAATGCAAATCTCCCTTCCACCCTTCACACTGGAGCCATTAGTCACCCTGTCTCCTGGCTTCCAAATGCAGTCCTGCTCCATGGAAATTACCCAGGGAGGTGCTCACCCCTCTGAGGGCAAAGGTTCCACACAGATCAACTGTCCTGCTTCCCCATCACAAGGTCTGAACACTGACCACTGCCTTACGCCCAGGCAGACAGGCTGCTTCCCTGGAGATGGGTTCCTCTCTCTTCAATGCTCAACTGTGCAGACACAGACCAAGCCTAAGAGCTGGACTCAGTGAGGCACGTGCTGGATGCCAGATAACCAACCCCATGGACGACATTTCCCGAATGACCTGTGCTCAAAAACATAAAAGCCTATACAGGTACCAGCCAAGATTTACTCAATCTTTCACAAAGAGCTCCAGTAAGATGTAGACTCTTTCCATCAGAAGATTCCAAAGCACTTACCTTTTATTGTATACTCTTGCTATTTGTTCATTCATTTATAAAGTGTGAATTGAGCATCAAGTGTGCTGGGTAGTGGGGAGAAGTGAGGGAAGAAGAGGGCAGGATTACCATCTTCATGGAGTTTGCATCCTAGCACCCTGGAACCCAATAGTCTCTCTCTGCCCAACGTCTGAAAACCCCTGCCTGCTGTCCAGATGTATCCTTATTCCCACCCCAACTGTGAGACAGGGGCATTTTATGCTTTCAATAACCAACTCTGCCCCCGAGTTAAATGAGAGCCCCCAGCAAGAACACAAGATACTCCTGGAATAGTCAACCAAAGAAGGTAACAACCATGAATGTGGTCCGGATTCTAGAACGGGGTATTTAAGGCAGGGACTTTGCCAAAACTTAGAGGAACAAGTAGTAATAGCTAGCAAGAAGCTAACACTACTTTATTCTTTCAAGATTATTCTATCAGTCCTCATAGGCACCTTATGAAATGATCACTTAATGATGAAGCACCGTGACTACTTCTACACGAAGGTGAGAGTAAGGGGACAGAGAACAGTAAGCAGCTTGCACAGTGCATGCCACACGACCAGCCAGAGCCGGGACCAGGCCGAGGCGCTTGGCTCCTGAGCTTGCACCCTAACCACTCACCCCTCACTCTGGTGAGCACCTTTCCAGCCTGACTCACTAGGTGCAAGTGTGAGGGTCCATCCATGCTTCCTTCCTTAACTGGAAAGAGCACATCATAGAAATTGGTAGAAATGGTAGAAACTGTTTCTGAACCAGACTGAGACCTTTGCCCAAGCGCTGATACAATTGGGTGGAGAGGAACTGATTAAGGGGGTATAGTGCCTGAGTGGGTGTTATTTTCTAGGGGAGAACCATATTCTAGAAGGGACTTGCATGGGGCCAAGCTCTCTGAAAGAGCTGCTCCCAGCTGTGTCCTGCTGAGTCGTCTCATTGGTGCCGAGGCTGGAAAGCGAGCAGCTGTGCTGACGAGCCTGCAGAGGAGGACGAAGAGCCAGCGCTGGTGGGGTGGCTCTGCCTTACAAGTGATTGTCTACCTGGAGGTGGATGACAGGGCCCGACTAGATGAGACAACTTCCAGGAAACAAAAGCAACCACCACTTAGCAGAAGGAGATGTTTATTGGCAGGTAAGCCCTGGCTGGATCCAGTGAGGATGTTTTTGTGCTCTCCTGTCCCAGTCTTAGACACTCTGGAGCCTTGGGTTCAAATCCCATAAGACCCCGAGTGAGTCAGCCAGAAAGGGCTCCTCATTCAGCCTGCAGGCGATTTCCGGTTACTGGATCCACAGAAGTGACGTGGATGTGAGATTTGTAAGTGGAGGGAGAGTTGGGACAGGACTCAGCTCTGCTGGCTGGCCGCACTGTCACGTCAACTCTGCAAATGCCCAGAAGTCTTCTCTTTAATCTGCTCCAAAGCCTCAGACAGAAATACGCCACTGTGTTTGTAGATTAGCAGGAGTTAGTTTCTTGGTTCATAATCCTAGGACCAAGAAGCATAGGATGGAGAGTGAGTAACATATTTTTCCTGCGAGGGAGAGAAGGAACCAGCCAAGACATAGGCTGCCATATAGGGCCTGCAAACCCAGGGGAGAGGTAGTACCGGTTCCTTTGCTGTTGCAACAAATCACTACAAACTTTGTGGCTTAAAGCAAACACTATCTGTTCTCTCCAGCGCTATAGGTCAGGCGTATGGTGCAGTGTGGTTCAGCCTGAGCAGGTTTTTAAGTGGCCAGAGTCAGGGTGTCTGCTGGTCTAGGCTCTTACCTGAGTGGTTTTGGAGATGTTCAGCTCCAAGATCATTCAGGTAATGGCTGAATCCAGTTCCTCTATGGATATCAGCCAAAAGTCTCTCTCTGCTCCTTAAAGCCACTTGAGTCTCTCATCCCCATGACCCCTCCACTAAATGGCAAAGGGGGTTCAAGCTCTTTCCATGTTCTGAATCTCTCTCTGCCTTCCACCTCATCTGTCTGACTCCAGACAGAGAAAGTTCTTTGCTTTTAAGGACTCGCGATTACAACGAGCCTACCCAGATCATCCGAGCCTATCTATTTGAATGTCCCTGACAATAGCTACATCTGCTAAGTTTCTTTTTTTTTTTTTAAAGATTTATTTATTTATGCATACAAGCTGGGGTGTAGACCAGAGGTGTGGGATGGTGAGAGGATTCACCAGAGACAGAGTGGGGAGCAGAACAGCCAGATCTCTGAAGTACACTGCTGAAGGGAGCAGAGGGTGAGGCAGGAGAGGTCTGCTGTGCCATGTGGGAATCTCCCTGGCTGGGTATCAAATTTGTGCTGCAGTGGCTCTGGATAGCTTCATAGTACTGCGCTTAACCCATTGCGCCACCACAGAGGCCCTGCTAAGTTTCTCTTGCAAGAAGATGTGCCGGGTAACATAACACACTCACATATATAATGTTAGGAGGTGAAGGTTGAGGGAATAACGTCCTGCCTGCTTCCGAGGATGGGCACTTTGAGGAAGAAGGTCCAGTGTGGGAAGGGAAGTGAGTCTAAATACAACCCCATTCACACAGTCCCTGTGAGCATGTCTTTGCTCCTGAGGGGCTGATTCATAATTTAGCAGTGGTGACAGACAACAGCTCTAGGACATGTCACAAAGAGGGGTACCCAGGAGTCAAAAGAGGGTTAACAACCCTCACACCAGAGAACTGGGGGAACACCCCCAACCCTCTGGAGCACCACAGGGATTATAGGTGTTTTCCACACTGTTCCACATGGCTGTTAGGGGGCTCCAGCCATCCTCTCCACATGCACCTCTCCCCACCTTCATACCATAGAACTGCACTGTCCCTCTACCCCTGAGTACCAGGTTGTGTCTCCCTTCCAAACTGGGGCCAGATGCCATATCATTCATGCAAGAGAAAGGGGCTCACACATGAAGGCCTGATGTCAAAATATCTCCTCCCTCTCACTTCTCTTCCATCTAGTTTTCACTAGGCCAAGCATCACTGGTTCATATCTTTTATGACTCACTGTTTTAGAGAGAAAGGATAAGACCCATACCTGTAGCCTCCTTATCTGAGCAGCTCCAGGCCCAACCTCCCTCTATAGTCTCCCTGTTGCTTTCTTCCTCTATGCAGGTGGAGGCCCAACCAACTCTTGTCCTGCCTACCCAGAGAGGCCCAATAGTACAAACCAGGCATGATGAAGAAGGCTCTCCTAAGTAATGGAGGCATTTGATGGGATATCAATTAGAAGGCATGTCAATGGAGGAATGGTCCTAACTTAAAAAGTTAACCTATAAAGACATTTATTGATTTCATAAAATAAGAAGCCCGTTGGGTGATCCTGGGTTATAGTGACTCAGTGATGTTATGGAGACCCCAGCTTTACCCAACATCCCACTCTTCCATCATCAACCTGACAGCATTGGGTCTCCACATTATTACAGGATGGCAGCCACAGCTCCAGACATCACAGGCTCACACCATAGCACTCAAAACAGGGAGAAGGGTATAGAACAGGGACTTCTTTTCACATTTGTTTCAGATCGTTAAGCCAAAGCAATCCAGCGTGATTTCTACATTATACAGCTTAACATTTCCTGGGTCTCCCTTGTTTCTATGTAATAAAGCTTAGAGCCAAGATTTGACAAGTCCAACTCATTTGCTGAGAAGAGAAAGATTTCTCTGTTCTACCTGTTCTCATCAGCCACACTCACTCCATATGACTGTCTCTTTCCTATTCCCATGACCCCTCTGTCCACATTTCTGTGTGCACCACTGACTTACTAATGCCACACCGTTGGTGAAAAATCTCAGAGGTGGGAATCAAAGTGACCCAGAATGCAAAGGAAGCTTTTACTAAATATAGAAAGAATGTTTGTGACTCATTCATTCCTTCATTTAACAATTACATATTGGTCTTACTTACATGCCAGTCTTGAGTTTCGGAATAAGCAGACAGAGCTCTGTCTTCATGAAGCTTATCTAACAGGGAGGCAGAGAACAATAGAATCAAACAAACAAATGTATCATCACTCTTTGTGAGAGATGCTATGCAGAACAATTGCAGAGTTGTGGACTCTGAGAGCCTCTGACCTGGTCTGGGAGGTTGGTGAGGATGGATCAGAGTTGAGAGAGGGGTGGGATTTAACCAGACAAAGGAAGGCACAGGAAGCAGTGTGCTGCAGCTGGAGGGTAACAACCTGCTAAAGTTGATTGTGTACAGCTCACTCCAACTCCACTTTCAGTGGCTTCACATTGGTGACTTGAAATAAATAGTAGTGGGAATTGGCAATATAAATCAGGGCTGCTTTTCTGGACAGCCAGGAGCATTTGCCACTGGTGACTTCTGAGCCTATGCAAAGCTGCCCACAGTTGTTATTTGAAGTCATTTTTTTTTTTTAAATACACTGCTGAGGGGAGCAGCGGGCGAAGCAGGAGAGGTCTGCCGCACCATGTGGGATTCTCCCCGGCTGGGCGTCGAACTCGCGTCAACGCTGCCGACAGCTCCACAGCCCAGCGCTCAACCGCTGCGCCACCAGGGAGGCCCCTCATTTTTTTTTTTTTACTAGGTCTTCAGGCTTTGCAGACAAGATACAAATTCTCAATTGTCAGGTGCATCATCGAACATAGTTTTGAACAACTCCACTTTTAGGGGTATGGGGCTGAGTGCACTGAGATCTGATGACAAAGAGTGAGACAGCATTTAAAACTGATAGATTGACAAAGGCAATTTCTAGTTAGAGGAGGATCTTCAACCCACAGCAAACTCTTCAGGTCTCTACAGAACTTATAGCTCTCTTCCAAATGCAATCACAGTGTCTCCAAGCTCACTCCTGGTTATTCTCTTTTGTGGACTATCTGTTTAAAGTAAAGCAAATTAAATTCCTTCCCTACTCAATCCCCTCTCTGTCCCCATTCTCTAGATCCTTCCTTCCCTTTGAAAATGCAGGCTTCTCACATTTCCAACAATTGGGTATATTACATTCTTTAAAGATGGTTTTAAAGCACTTCGCCTCCAGGAAGTCTTCCCTAATTACCCCAACTCCACTTTGATTCCCTATTATTTTAGTGTACTGTAGCAAATGTGCTTTTTGTTTTCCATCTGTGGGCTTGGTTGCTTTTTAACCAGGCTCTGGTTAATTCACAGGTATGCAATCAGATTTGCTAACAGATTGTAAGCATCTCAAGGTCAGAGAGTACCTTTCAATGCAGGCATACCTGGTTTTATTGCATTTTATAGCGCTTTACAGATATTGCAGATTTTTTTTTTTTTTTACAAATCAACGATTTGTGGCAACCCTGTATTTTTACCAACAGCATGTGTTCATTTTTTGCCTCTGTGTCACATCTCATTAAGACATGCACGTTGTTTTAAAAAGAAATAGCACTTTGCACACTATTTTTAATAATCTGTAGTATAGTGTAAACATAACTTTTATATGTACTAGAAAGCCAAAAAATTCATGTGAGTGACTTTATTATAATATTCACTTTATCATGGTGATCTGGAATTGAGCGCACAGTATCTCTGAGATGTGCCTGTACTACTACTACTATTACTATTATTTGTAATACCTAAAAAAGGCTAAGGTAATGCTGGGCATTGGGAGACATGTCAGTTATTGTAAAGAAGTAACAAGGAGTTCTAGGAAGGGGGTAGTGCAGAGAAGGGCTGTGTGAGCCCTGTTTTGTTTTGTTTTGTTTTGTTTTGTTTTGTTTTGTTTTATCTCTCTGTCCAAAGTGAGCGAGAATGCCAGGGATGAAATTAAAGTAAGGTCAAGCAGGGATTCTCAGTCCCTCCAACGACCAGTTGTGTGACCTTGAGCATATTATTTTCTCTCTCTCTTTATCTCTCCCTCCCCCCTCCCCTTTCATCCCCCTCCCCTCCCCACAGCAGGGCACACAGCATCACTCAATGTCTGTGGCTTTGGTCCTGACAAACTGCTGGGAAGGGGTCTGTTCCTCTCCACCCCAAAGATGCTACATTTTATTCCTGGACTTTCTCTGTTGTGCTCATTCTTGTCTCCTCAACATTTAGGACAGGCTCTGTACACAGTAGGAGCTTAATATCTGTTCAATGAAGAGACCAACGATGCTGTATTCAGCTGTCAGAGAAGAGTTGAATATTTTCAAGGAAGGATGGTTTTCTGGTAGTTTTTCTCTACTCCTTCCATTTGCCCACAGCATATTCAGCTGCTGCTCTTTTTCCAAAGTTTGCTTTGCCTCCCTACTGCCCCGGAGCGCCTCCAGACCTCAGCCCCAATGTACACCTTCTCCACACCTGCCCCATCTGGACTCTTCATGTGCAGTTCCCGCTGTGCTTTTTTTTTTTTTTTTTTTCACAAAAATCAATGCAAATAGTCTGGTCCAACCTGTGCCCATTCTCCAATCCCAGCCCTGTGGTTGTGGGGTCACCCTGTGGTTTGCTGAAGGCCAACCCTGGATGACTCCAAATTTTTTCAAGAGGAATGTAGAAGCACCAGCTGAGGGGGCTCAGTGAAGGACACTGGGTGGTGGGTGGGCCCCCGGGACCTCTGGTTCCTTCCTCTACCTGTGTGGTCCCCCCATACTTAGGAGGCATAAAGTATTGAAGCGGCCCCCTCTCCTTTTATTTTGTATGCTTCAACTCACCTACATATCAGTCAATATCTTCCTTTGAGAGAGGCAACCTGGGCCAGTAGCGGAACCATGAGATGCTCCAGGAAGAGTCACAGGAGGCCAACGCCCCGTAGTTACTGTGGGCAAGAGGTAGGTGACTTCTTCACCAACTCGGGGCAACATCTTTAGTGGTGACTGTCAGCTCTGTCCACCTTGGAGAGATGAGCCCCAGAAGCTCCTGGGCCAGAAGTCAGCGACCGCCTGCCCACAGCCTCAGGGTTCTCGATGGACCTGGCCTGCCTTCTCCACGGGGCAGGCGTCACTCTGCTAAGCCCCTCGAAAGCCGGCTCCAGGGGTGGAAGCTAAGGCACCAATCCCAGTTTCTGTCCAGGCTCCTCTGGTGTCGTTCTTACTCCTCCTTTGCTTTCTTGTTGCTCCTTCCCTCCCCTAGTCTCTTCCCTCCCAACCTCTCTTCCTCCCACGCTCTGGCTCAGGAAGCCAAGGTCATACCCAACCATAACTCAAACTGTGACTGGATGACCGTGTAATGGAAGTGACCACCAGTCAGCTGTGACATCACCCTTGTTATGAAAACCTCCACTTTGGCTCCTCTGATGAGTTCACATCCACTTTCGGGTTTGGCTCCAAAGCCAGGGCCTTACTTACTTACTCCATGTTACCTAAGAGGAGCTGCTTAAGCTCTGCAAACCTCCCCAGCCGCTGAGGCCAACTGCAGCATAAGTATGACCATTCCAGCATTCTGAGGGAAGACAGAGACCATGATGCTTTTGGCTCCTTGGACCCCTTTGCAGAAATCCCTGCAACCACCAACCAAGCACTTCCCCAACCCCCTTAAATGTGTTTATGATTGCAAATCTTAGAAAGCAACAGTGACTCTCAGCTGCTCATAGGCTATTTTAGGAGGAAAGAGGTTGAACTGCTCCCTCGTCACTACAACCATCCACACCCATCCGCATCTTCCTCCCGCATCCACTGGGGTTCGTGTAATAAGTTTCATAGGTTGGGTTCTTGGATAGTGAGGTTTGAACCTTGTTTTGGGCCACTCTAATACTAATACTAATACTAATGCTAATGCTAATACTAATACTAATACTAATACTAATACTAATACTAATACTAACACTAATACTAATACCATTAAGGACACTCTAATACTAATAAACAGCATTTCTGTAGCTCAGAATGATGACTATGTGTCCCAGCCCCCTCCTTCAGCTCCTCAGTCACAGCCATTTCCGGTCACTCTGTGACACCACCCCCCCACTTGCACCTTGGCCATGGAGGTAGGTTGCTGCTCCACATGGAGACTGTGCTGACTTGGTGGCTTTTGTTCCTGAGGCGTCTTCTCCTGATATTTGCCAGTAGCTCCCAGATGGCTGCAGCTTCCAAGACACTCTCAATCCTGATGGTATAACATGAACAAAACATCTATCACCCCCTTGACTGCTCAAGGTGACCCACCTTGGCCATGGCATAATCATTTTTCTCTTACAACTTCTTTCTCTGGCACAGGTGCAGGTCGCTGATGTTGGAGGCGCTGGAGACGGAGCCTGTGGAAGGAGATTCGAGTGGCACACATTTAAAATGGCTGAAGAATTTCTCTGCCCGTGTAGAGGTAATCTCTTGTCCTGACATCAAGCGTGTACATTGATGTCTCTCTTCCTTTAAATAAGTGACTTTCAAAGATGGTCATTGGTAGTAAGAGTATTTGGGGGTATTCCAATCCCACCACATACTTCAAGAGATTCATCTCTGCTAGTTGCCCATGGTGCCACGTTGATTTGGCACTCACCACTATTCAGGTCCCCATCTTGTCTGAAGGCAGGGGCAAGAAGCCTGGGAACTACATTTCCCAGAATTCATTGCCAGCAGGCTTCTGATTTAGATTCTTCAGTGGGAGGCACTACTCTGAGACTAGAAGTCAGATTGGGATGGTCAAACATTGACAGTGCTTCAGGTTTTTCTCCCACAATGTTGAAATTTTGAGGTGGGGGAGGGAGGGAGGGAGGGAAGGTGGGAGAGAAGGCTACATTTTTCCTCTTGCTAGAGTGAGCATTGGTTTTGCCAGATGTGGACTTTGCAGCCACTTCTGGTTTTCCCACTGTAACTCTCCTGCCTCAGTGCTAACAGGTAGTTCTAGTAACTCTAGAATTGGGGGATGGATTCTTGTGTAGTAGCTTGCTGATGTCTTGAAATTTAGCAGTGAAACTTGGAGCAGCACTGGCCTTCCCTTCCCTTGTTTCTCTAGCATTTTCAACAAACTTGCGAGTATTCTACTTTCTGTATCAACTTCCTTCTGTTTTGAACTATATAAATTGGGCTCTGTTTTGCTGACTGATACACATGTCCAATATCCTTCATAACTTCTTCCTTATGAATAGACTTCTAATTTTAATAGGGCAATCATTTGCCTAGACAAAATGTCTAGGTGTTATCCTTCAGACTGATAAACCATAAACAAAAATCTATAGGGGAGTAGTAGGAGTAACGTGGTTTTCTGGTACTGGTATTGTCCCTTCTTCTTTACTCTTTATTCTTATTTTCTAGTTACTAGCTGGAATTTAGGGTTAGTGATTGGAAGCCATATTGTGACCAGGAGGGAAATGGGAGGGGAGTTGCAGAGCCCTTAGCCTTTGACTTCTTTTTATTTTTTTAAAGATTTATTTATTTATGCATACAAGAACTGGGGTATAAGCCAGAGGATTCACCAGAGACAGTGTAGGGCGCAGCTGAAATACACTGCTGAGGAGAGCAGCGGGCAAGACAGGAAAGGTCTGCTGCGCCATGTGGGAAGCTCCCTGGCTGGGAATTGAACTCATGCTTCATAGTGCTGAGACTTAACCCATTGCGCCACCAGGGAGGCCCCTACCCCTTGACTTCTTAAACCTTTGAACTGATAGTGCTGGGGGGAAAAAGGACTTCTGCAACAAACTCCACAGGAGGTCCAAGACACTAGGGGCCACTAATCCCTTAATTCCATCATCATCCAGAAGAGAGGATTACCGGAAACTGAGGGGTGGGGTTAAGCAGACATGTTGGCTATATAACGAGGGTCTTTGGACCTTGGGGCTCCCTTGCTTCTCGCCAGGCTACAGCATGCCATTGGGGTTTCCAGCTCTTCAGATCTAGTAGGACGTATTTGGAGATTTCTCTCTCTCCCTCACTTTCTCTTTTGTCCCCGAGTTATTCATTTTTTTATTCCCCTTCCTTTTGTAAATAAACCCTTTTATTAACCTTTTTGTGAGTGCCTGCAATTGTTCTTATTATAAGTCCTTTTTAAGCGCACGGGTGAGAACCCACAGTCAGGCACCCCATTGTATATTGGGGTTGCCCTGTAACAATAGTAGGAACTGCTTCTTTTGGACCTTCTGCTTTAGGAGGAAAAATTTTCACCTTTATTTATTTTAACTACTGTTTAGTCAGGATTTCTGTTACTTTGGTGAAGAGCAGTTTTAATGAATGCAGTGCCCCCTTACCTCACCTCCCTGGGGATCACTGTCCTACTGAATCACATTTCTTCAGCGGTGTTGAGATGGAAAACTGATTGTAAACATCTCCTGTATGGAAGATTCCTTCCAGAGGCTTCTGGGGCCTCTCATGTAAAAACAGCCCCATCCAAGTGCTTCAACAGCTCCCGGACAAGTGCAGGCATGTCTGTATCCACAGGCTATAAGCACCTTAGACAAACCTTCCAGCATTTAAACAGGTATGGGATTTATCTAGAATCTCTGAATCAAACAAACTCAACTCTTAAAATATAAATTGTCTCTTTGATCTCTCAAAGGCCTACCTAACAATCACAATAATCTGTTACATATAAAATTGGGTCAGAAATTCACACAAATAGACCAAAAAACAAAAATACAGCCCTTCCAGGTCCTGCCGTGGAACAGAACTGGCCTACTTTGGAAAAGTTATAATTAACATGGGTGATCGAGACCAACTATTACTAGGAGTAATAGTGACAGAGAAGTATGTCTGTTTTTGCAAGGCAGTAGGTGGTGTTTTTGCTTATTAAAGGGGAAAAAGGGTAATTTTGTCCTAAAATAAAGAGTTTGATTGTTCCAGAATGTGAAAGAGGATGGTGAGGGATAAAACCTCTTTGAATATAGGAAGGAGTAGAGTTTTGTGAAAAGAGAGTTTTATTTGACTTGAATTATAATACCTACAAATAATGAGCCCCCCAAAAGGCAATGAAATGTAAAATGGGAAATTTTGCCAAAGCCAGCTAAAGTTTTATGGGTTTATTCATAAGATTTTTTTTAAAAAGAAACTTGTTCAGCGTTTACTGCCAAATATTATTTTAATGTAAAACTCAGAATTTTGTTTTCTCTCTACTAAAGCGACAAATTGGTCTTGGAATACTCCATTTACTCTTAATAAGCAGTAATAAAAGACTTTGCTTTACCTAGATAGCAGATTCAATATTTCAGAGTGACTTTCTGTGCTTTGTGTTAATTTTATCATACTTTTGATTATTTTTAACATAACAAACTATGATACTTTCATACTTTGGAAAAATCTGAAGTTCTTTAAAAGAGTATTTCAGAGGTCTCAAAATCATCTGAGTTTTGCTGATTTGCTAGAAGACCTCACAAGACCTAATAGCAGGCTATAATCACAGCTAAGGTTTATTGCAGAACAAGAATATAGAGCAAGACAGAAAAATAAAAAAGACGTGTTGGGCAAATTCCAGAGAAATTAAGCACAGGCTTCCAGTTCTCCTCCATTTAGAGTGCTCCACAGGGCAAAATTTCTCTCTGGCTACTAATTGCAGGAACATGTGATGATGAGTTGCTGCTTTAGGAAGTCCATTTGACTTTTAGGATCCAAAGTGTTTATGGAAGTACATAGGTACATAATACTCTGCAAACAAACATGACAACCTAAACTTAAGATGCCAATGAAACAGGTGCACATCCTCAATCTTCATGTTTGTGCAAAAAAAATCCGATAAATCAATATATCACAGACCATTGTTCTAGGTATACACAACAAAATTATCAATCATTAATATAAAGAACTTACTGGGGACCACATTCCCAGAGGTTGGCTAGTCGTGATTCCTATTTCCTATGGAGACATACAAAGAAAGGACAATCTGAATTGCTGTGTTCTTTCCTCACAAGGGTGTTACTCTTTTCTATGTTATTTAAAATACGAAAATATGACACTGTCGTGTTGATTAATGGGTAGAAAAGCTACAGCCTTTAATTATTTGCAGGTACCCGTTATCTTTTTTAATCAAGTGACTAAATCTTCTGTGGTAACTCATTGGATTTTGCTTTCCCAAGATCACACCTTAAATTTAAAAAAATAATAAAAAAATTCCTGAGTATCTTTTACACCTACAATGATTACTGAGATTTTTTTCCAAAGTAGAGAGTCCATTTTTATTGTCACCTTAGAAAAAGAAGGATGCAAAATGATTAAGTTTGTCTTGTACAGTGTGTTCCATATTAAATAGTCCAACACTATTATGAAAGCTGCATGTAAAGGATTGTCAAGTCAGTGTTATTTTCCCTCCACTATTTATATTCAGGTGGAATATTATTAATATAAATATACTTTGAGATTTGTATACATCAGGCTCTGGAGAATTGGGAATGCTCTCATGAGAAACATTGGTCATATGAAATAGTTACATATTACAACCTAGTATATATAGGCTGTCCTTCTCGTCATTAGCAGGTGATTTCTGATTTCTTCTCATGCTTTCTTGAAACCCCTGTTATGAAGTACAATTTATTTATTTATTTATTTTTTAAAGATTTATTTATTTATACATACAAGCTGGGGTACAGGCCAGAGGCATGGGGCGGCGAGAAGTTTCACCAGAGACAGAGCGGGGAGCAGAACAGGCAGATAGACCAAAGTACACTGCTGAGGGGAGCAGCGGTCGAGGCAGGAGAGGTCTGCCGCGCCATGTGGGAATCTTCCTGGCCGGGTGTTGAGCTCGTGCTGACAGCTCCACAGCGCAGTGCTGAACTGCTGCGCCACCAGGGAGGCCCATGAAGTATAATTTAGAAATCGGGTCATCGACAAAGAACTTCCAACAAAGAAAGTTGAGAGTCTCTGAGCCTCAGTGGAAGGTATAGTACCAGATACTGTTTAACTATTACATATTCGAGGGAAAGGCTTGGGGGTTCTGAGTTGATATCTCTTAGATGATTTTGAGAGTAAAGATTTTGGGAACCCTTTCTAGCCCAGAAGCAGGTGACTTCCTGAAAGCAGACTGTTGACAAAGATCCAGAAGAATGAGAATATATTACACACGATTGGGTGAATTGATGAAGCTAATTTGATTAAGGTTATTTGCTTATTTCTTCAGGTTCAATGTTTTATTATAGATACATGATGAAGCCTTTACTTTTCTGCTCTGTCTCTATCTTTGAGTTAAAAGTCTTTGTTTTTGTAAAATGAAATAAAAATTCATTAAATGGTAATACGTTTTTCACTGGCCCTTCAATATTTAGAAATAAATAGAATTTTCTGAGTCTCCTAACTTTTAATGACATTAAAATTAATTAATGTAACTATACATACACACACATGTGTGCACGTGCGCATACACACACACATACACCCCCCACACACATATAATAAGACACACACACACCCACACACATATAATAAGAATTTGTCTTCTTTTTTTATTTTCCAGAATGTGATTGGACAATTTGATTGTGCATCCAAAGGCATACTGGAGTGTGCCTACTTGAGGATGAAGCTCATTTATCAGATGTGACAAATTCTTAAGAAATAAGAATTGCCCTTCATTTGTGGAACTGATGTCCACAGCCTCTTATGACACTGATCTGGTGCCTATTCTGGGGCTTTCCGACATATCATATGGCTCTTAATTTGTTGACCACACTACCAGGAGTACATTAGCACTTCAGGCTGTGCCCATATAAATCAATCAGGCTAAAACACAGTGTGAGTAATACTAGGAGATTATTTCTGTCACAAGGATGAACTCTTCTGACAATGTATCCAAAACTTGGAAATAGGCAAAGGAATTATTACTGGTACATACCTCTTCGATGTTAAGTACTGCCCAGCAGACCCACTAGGAATTACTGTGTTCTCCAGATATTTGCTTCTTTGATTTGCTCCTTAATATTGAACTAGGATATTTTATAGCTCCATACATACTTGTAGAAAATGGAAGGTGATCCTAGTGATTTCGTCCAATAGCATCATAATGTTCAGAGGAGCTGCAACTATTTCTGCCTAGCAGAAAAGATAACTCCAAAGGCTACAGTGTATTGTTCTGTGGGACATAACCAGTTATGTATCTAAATTAGCAATCATATTCAAGCCTTCTTTCTTTCTTTCAGTAGACATGATTTGCTTACTCCAATTTTCTTTGAATCAGCCTTAACCATCTTGCTGGTTTGCTAATGACACATGCTCACTTAAAAAAAAACAAAACCTTGAACAGTGAGAATGAAGAAACATCAAAGTTGCGATAAGTTTCTTAATGTTCCTTTTAAAGTATCATAGATGCTAATCTTCTGACTCTGCAGGAAAACAAAGAAGATATGATATTAATCATCAGCAAGAGCCTTGAATATTTCCCAACTCCATGCAACAAACCCCAAAAGAACGTCTGGTGATTCTGTAGAAGTATTGGTGCAAAGCAAACCACATAATTTATATTTCGGGAATGATACACTTTACAACTTGATTATTTCCACAAAAACAAAAATGAGTTACTTGGCTTGGGATGGAAGGTGAGATGCTAACAGTGCTCAAAATTGTGTCATTAAAAGTTGAAAGGGCTAAATAAATATTTATGTATGTTATCAGAATAGCAACTTTGTTGCGTGAAGCTCATGGTCCAAACAGAGAAAACTGGCAATCATCAAGCAGGCAAAAAGTTAAAGATGGTCACAAATCAATTTTATATAAAACAATGCTTGGAATCATCAAAATTTCTGAAAAACAAATCAACGATTGTCGAAAAAGGAATAAAAGCTTAGAAAATACTATTAGATTTTGTCATAATATCAAGTGGTTAGTTTGAAATAACTGAGTAATTTCAGTTATGACATATTATAAACTCAAAAAACAATAATTTCAACACGGGCATATTATTAGGTCTAGATTTATGGTTTCATTTGTTACAAAACATGCATCTACGGAAACATAAAGATTGCATTTTCTAAAGCATGCATCAAGACAACAGAATGTCAACACTTTATCAATTTTGTTTATTTTGTGGAACTGTAAGTAATAACATCTGAAATAATAAAACTAAATTTGCCATCCATGCTTGAAAAACATAATTTTTCACTGAGCAATATTTACATGAATTTCTCACTGGATTTTATACATAGTATACCAGTGTAATGCTATGGAGAATAGCTGAGATTTCAACCAAAAATTTCCAGATATTTTCCCAGATATTTTAATTTTATATAGTCTAAGCTACTGTGTTCAGCTATCTTTGAAAGACACAGAAATGTAAATAAAGTCAATAATTTTAAATCTTTATTTCATAAATTTATATCTACCACCATTCTCCAAATAAAACATAATTAAGGATTAAGCAATATATTTGAAGACTGTGAAATTGAAATTATAAAAATCGGAGGAACATGCAAACCCCTAGAGGCAACCTGCAGGGTAAGGAAAAAAGAAAAGCATTTTGGATATTTGTTTTAAAAGGAATTATGGACTAGAGATAACGGAACATTCTGAAAGTGATTGTTTTTAGAGGTTCAACTTTCGTAAGATTCCCTAAAAAAAATGATCATTTCTTCCCTTCTCTCTATAAGAAAAATGTCTGGGAACAGCATATAAAACTCAATATGGGGAACTGTGAAAGAGATGCAGAAGATACTATAGAAACAACGAAATACACTGCCTTCCTGCTGGCCCCCCCAGATACGCTCCCCTGTGTGCTCCGCTCTGGTCTGTCAAGGGTAACTTGTCCTGGCCCTCAGCCAGCTCCCCTGTGCTTGGCATGCCCAGGGATTTGGCAAATTGGAGGACCAGCAAAAGGTGGAGAAAGGAAGGAGTCTGAGGTCAAACTGATGACAGCCAGGCTCCCTCCCTGCTGGAGTTACCCAGGAAGGCAGGTTTCTAGCAAAGGGCAAATCTCCAGTCTTTGGTGACAGCCTGCTCCCTGCCTCGCAAGCACTAACTCCCAGGTGCTCCTGGTGACCTTAATAAGGTCATTTTCATCCCTTTATGAAACTCTCCTCAGATTACCCAATTTGAATGGTGCCGTCCTTCTCCTGCTAAGGACACTGTCTGATTTATATTTCATTTGAAGCATGAAAAAGGAGTATCTGTTCCACAAAACAAAAACAGGATTGGATATTTTTTTAAGAGAAAGACTATGTTTTTTGCTGGGTAGCCAATAAAAAGGAAAATATAATGAATGTCAATGTTCTTTCAAGTTAATGAATTCTGGAGTAAGAGTAAATGATATTTGGGTTGCAGGTGAACAAAATTAAGAGTTAGGTCAATTGATGAAATATGACAGGGTGTGAGACTCCTTCAATAGAGGAGATGTGAAATATAGAAAAGTCAGTCTTAGCTGATGATCTATAATGCGCGGTTGTGTAGCCTTAAAGTGGCTGTGCCTTTAGGACGGAGGACACTCTTAAGATGAATATAAACAATAGAAGGCAGAAACCAACTGAAGTAAGAACTTCAATTAAAACATCACAGTCCAGACTTCTCTTTTGTAACAAAACAATATTCTGATTTCTTTCCATCATTGTCTAGGGTTGAATCTTAACCACGGTTTTTCACAACACTCAGAAAATAGTCAAGGAACAGGATCTGTGGTGTTTTCTCAGCTAATGCATAGGCCAGAGGTGACAGAAATGGATTCTCTTTCTCAAAGGGGAAATGAGGCTAGAACCCCACTTCAAGGCCAGGGTACTTTAGGACAGCAGGTGCGTGGGATGGCAGAGAGGACCCCTGGGGGCACCCTATCCTGCTCCCTAAGTCTCTGGGGAAGAGAGCAGCTCCAAAACCTGCAATGGTCCGCTTTACCACCTCACTCTTCTCCAGGGACCCAGAGGACAAGCCTGGGGGGACGTGGTCTTCCTGAGGCCTCATCTCCGGCAAGGCAGAGTGTGCGGGTCCCAGTCATGGGGAGAAGTGGCCAGGTCTCTTCACATGGGGGGGCTCCCTCTAGGCGCAGAGTGCTTGTTGGCAGCCCTACTGGCTGACAGGGGAAACCCCATCATGGACAGTGGTCACCACAAACCTGGAGCTAGCACACCCACAGGCCTGTCTGCAATCCTCTCGGAGGCTCAACTAGACCTGTGAGGGCTAATGAAGTTCCTGAGGGCGTGAGGGCTGCCCACACGGGGACACTTTGGACACAGAGCCAGTGCAGGGGGTGGGGGCACGAGGGCAGGAAGGGTGGCCTTCTGGGACTTGCAGGTGGGTGGGGCACTTTGCCAGTTTGGTCCAGATGTGCTGGCCTTCAGGGCAGGGCACCCTGCAAGACTGGTCTGCAGATGTGCCTTTACCCAGGGTCCCTCTTGGACCAGAGATTCTATTTATACTAGGGGGTCAGGGACAGGGAATTCGGAGTGAGCTAGTTCACCATGGCCAGGACCAAGAAGAAGTGGGCAGGACCCCAAGGGGATTTCATTCATCATTTTAACCTTTTCTCTCAGAAAGCCAACCCGGAGGAAGGAGGGATAGATCTGCTATATTCATGGCTTGGAGTCTCTCTCTGTCTCTCTCTCTCTCTGTGTCTCTCTCTTTCTCACATACACACACTTACACACACACAAACACAGACAGACACACAGACACACATACATTCACACACACTAGTCACATTCCAGTTTTGAAAATGTCACAAACTTTTTTAATGTGGCTACGACGATGACATCCTTACAAACTGGAAAGGGATTCTCCAGGGGTAGAGGCAGATGGAGGGGGGGAATAGGACGGAGCAGACAGTTATAATCCTGCTGTGACTCTCTAGAGCACACAGAAGAATCTGTCAACCATTTAGGAACCACAGTGTCAGGCCGGGGCTGCCCCAAGAGGAGGCTCAGAGACAGTTCATGCCGAAGAAACCGGCTTAGAGCTGTGTTTGAGCTAAGCCGGCTGTCGGCGCCCCGCCCTGAGCTCAGACTGCCTTGAAGGTGAGCCAGGGGCACTGGGCTCCTCTCCTCAGTTGCTCATTCTCATGTCATCTCTGGAAAGCAAGACAGGCGTGGGCAGTGAGAACAGGGTGGCGAGCGCTGCAGCTTCCTGGGCCTGACTGCGCCAGCCTGGCCATGACTTCTTTCTCCCAGGTGAGGAGAGCTTGGGGGGAGGTGGACAAGGCCGGCAGCTGCTTCCACTCCTGAGTTATGACCGTGCAGAGGAACATGGGTGCTTTGTCCGGTGGGCGTAGCGGTCAGGCTTAGAGCAGAGAAAAACCACCACCTTCCCCAGCCATGTCCTCCCAGCGGAAAGCGGGCCTTCCTGTTGGTGGCTATGGTAAATCACCCCCATGTTCTTCCTTTGGGTATAGGAGAGGCCAGCAGCTTAAGGATGACCATGATTTCCATCTACTGCCCTGGGAACCATCAGCTTAGGCTTCTCACCTCTGCCTGGGCTGATCTCACGCTGCGCGTTCATTTACTCCACACAGTTACTGAGCTCCTACTACTTCCACAGACCCAGCACTAAGACTGGAAAGCACAGGAATTCAGACCGGCCCCAAATTCAGTGGACCCAAATTCCAGTTTGGCCATTTACTAGTGGTGTGATCCCTGGCGTCCCATAGCCTCCTTGGGCCTCAGATTAGAGGACTGTGGGAATTCGATGAGATAATACTCACAAGGGGCTTTGCACAGCAGACAATGACTCCAACACCTCTTGGTTCTCTTTCCCTCTCTCCAGGTATAAGCCCCGCTTTGTGCTGCCCCAAGTGCCCGGCAGCACAGAGACACAGTGAACACTCCGCAAAGACTAGGTGACCCTAGACATTGCCTAGGGACAAGTTGGGACCCAAGAATCACCATGTGCCTGCCCCGGGTGCACGCTGTGCATTCTGGCCCTGGTTACAGACCCCACGGCTGCAGATGTCTTGGAGTTGCTGTCATTGCTTCATTGTGTTTTATTTTTTTCTCTCTTTTATTAGCAAACAAGCATACCAACACCCGAAGAAATGGTACCTTGTCAGAGGGCAGCTGAGCAGTGGAGTGGGGAGCTAGATGGACAAAGCCAGGAGATCTGGTTCAAATTGTGGGTACATTATAGACCACATGTGTGCCAGGGCCAGGGTTTTTACATTCTCAATGTCCAAGCCTGCCTTCTCCAGAAGTGGGACTTATCCCTGCCCCATCTGCTCCGTGAGGTTGCTGGCAGGGACTAAGGCATCACAGAGGCACAATTAAAAGAACATGGAGTGCAGATGAGCTTTGGCAATCGGAACTGTCACTGTTATTGCTCGTTACACCACATGCACATCTATGTTAACCGAGACTCACTGTCATGGCGGGAAGAACAGGGGATGCTGGATTCTCAGGTTTAAATCCGGACACAGCAACTAATTCACTGTAGGACCTTGAGTGTCTCCTGGCCCAGTCTTGCAAACGCAGAGTCTCTGCTAGGTAATTCATCACATCCCTCTGGGGTTTGCAGGTCGATGACTGTGAACAGACCCAGATGACTTTGAAATGCAGCAAACCCACTCCAGGGCTGATGCTTTGGAGAGTGATGATCTGCTGACAATGAGCGAGTTGGCTGCTTTAGGCCAGACTCTTGCCATTCGCCCTGGAGGTGGCTGGGGAGCAGGGGGTTGTTCAGGCCATCACTCCTGTCCACATGCAAGGCAGCTGTGGGGTCACAAGCACATATTTGAGAGGAAAATCATTTTCCTTCACCAAAAAATCTGACAGCTGCAGGAAAGGCGGTTCTCTGGCCCTAGGTTTTATGTGCCCTGTCAGACTTCTGATTCCTACCCAATGTGTTTCTGTGCCAAAGATGCATGGGGGGGAAGCCTTCTGACTCACCCCCTCCCAGGGCCTGCTGTTCTCTGGACTCTCCTTGACAAGACATAAAGCTAAACCCATCTTTCCAACCTCTTTCACTTACCTTTTTCTGTTTTGCCTCTCAGAGGTCCCTCATCATACCCCAAACCCAAAAGGCATCACAGAGAATCAGGGAGCCACAGAATCTCTGCATTGGAAGAATCTAGAGAAACTTGATTCCATTGATCTTAATTCTTTTCAGTAGTTTGTGTCAAAAGAAGTGAAATCACCAAAAGTGGCATTTTTTCAAGTTCAAATTTATACCGTTGGCTTCTTCAAGAGCTGATAAATGAACACAGGGATCCTGTTTTGATGGACTCCGAAATTGAAAATTAGGGATTAGGAGTTATAATCATCTCAACATCAGCATTCATTTATTTCTACATTTGTTGTTGTTATTGCAGATCATTAAGAAGATAAGTAGCTGCAAATGGTAATCGTTTATAATTAGCTTGCAATCTTAGGATACCCTTCAATTAAACAGAGATGGCTGAGGAGCGTCATTTGAGGTCTGTTTAAAAACAAGTTCACCTGACTCCTCTGGGCATTAGGGTGAGTTGGCAAGTTAAGAAACCACAAACAAGGTTACTCAGAGCCATGGAACATGCCCTCCACAGCTGTATGTACCAGGGCCCAGCACACACTTGCTCATAGTAGAATTTGATAAATGTTTGTTGAATGAATGAACAGTCAGTTGATGTTTTAATCTTGAGTTGATATTGTTACCAAACTTTCCACCATATTCTCAATAAAGATGACAAACAGATAGAAAGATGACAGATTGATAGTAGAATGATAGATAGACAGACAGATAGCTATCTGGTGATCTCTCAGAATTAATTCTTCTAAGAATTCTCATCATGTATTGCTATAAATGGAGAACCCACCTTTAAATTTTTCTATAAAAACTCCTGTAGGGGCAGACATTCACTTTACTAGTAACCACAGCTCAGTCTCCCTAGCTTCTAGGCAGGCCCTATAACTAAATTCTCACTGGTGGGATATGAGCAGAACTGGATTTCCTGAAAATAAATTGCCCTCTATTTCTACGTTGTGAGAGGGAGGCTGATAAGATGATGACCCAGCTCCTATGTCGACGAGGACAATTCTCTAGAGGAGAGCAGAGGGACAAGATGACAGAGCATGTGGAGAGTTTCCCTGACCTGTGGAGCCACTCACCTCAACTATTGTGTGTAGAGACAAAGCCTTCAGTCTGACTGGGGTCCCTGTTACAGTAGCTGACTCAGCCTATAGCCTAACTACTAAACTAGTTTGGTATTTAATTCTCAATTACAATCAATTTTGCAGATGATGTCTTTTGCTAAAACTACAACAGGTCAAGGTCAGGGTGTGGTATGTGGAATCCAACAGCCATGTCTTTAAGCTCTCATCATTCCAGGACTCCCCTCTACATAAGAATTTTCAAGTCTTCTTTCTTCACACAGAGTATGTGTGCATATGTGTGAGTGTGTGTATGCCAATGCATGTATACATGTGAATGCAAATTTGGTGTGATGTGCATGCTGGTCCATTTGTGCATGTGTGCTCACGTGTGCATGTATACACGTGGGTGTGCTCTCGTGCGTGCTGTGAGGGTTACACAGGGACAGTAGGCAGTGCACATTTAAACATGGCATCATCTGGAAGGCGTGCTCTAACTCCCATTCTCTGCATGGTGCCAGTCGTCTAGCAGGGCTGGATTGTGACTCTCATACCAGACTTGACTTTTTCCCAGGCCTCAGGGTGTAACCATCCCTGGGTTCTGCACGGCCCCTCCCCCAGCTCCAGGGTGTAGTCCCCTCTGCCCAGCAAGTGCCCCTTCTTGACCCCGGCCTCCCACCTCAGACTCCAACATACAATGCCATGGAGAGAGTGTCCATCTCACTTGCAGTCCCTCGGGGCTGTTCACTTCCAAGGGCCTCGTCTCCCTTTTGATCTTCCTGAAGTTGACGAAGAACCCCAGGACTGCAATGGACTTTGATCCAAGTAATAGAATCAGGCAGAGGGAGACAGCAACATATGCCGAAAAGCCTTTTTGGCTGGCTTTGGGTTTGGATGCTTAATGAGGGTAAATCCTGGGAAACCCAAGAAATAAAAACTAAAAGATGTAAACAGGGAGGATTATCACTGAATTCTTGTAATTGTCTTATAAGCCCCTGTGGAGGGGCAGACAGTGACTAAGAAGGGACTCTGCCTGGAGATGACGATTCAGGCTTGGCAGGCAGAGGTGTGGTTTCGAGCTGGTTCTGAATGAAGAAAAATGTTCCGATCTGGGCTGGGGGTTCTACCACTGGTTTGTCAGTTTTCCTCTTCCAGCCTCTGCTCTACAAGCTGTTAGGCATGAGTCAGAAAGAGGACACCGTGGGTCTAGGGAAGTGGGCTGGCTCCCTCCTGCTTAGTTGACTCCCACTTGCCACTTGGCTGGGCTGATGCCAGCTCTGCCCTACCCAGTCACAAGACAAAGCTTTCCCTTTGCCTCCGCAGGCTTCTCTCTCCTCATTGGAAGTTGGTTCCATTCACCACTCACTATCACTTTTGGCTTGTTCCCCTGCCCCAAATTCCCAACCCCACCCCATGCTGGACCCCAGCTACGGGGCCCAGGAAGGGACTACTTCTGAAGGGGATCCCACTGAGACAGTGAGACTGAAAGTTGTAGGAGAGGACTCTGGACCTCAGCTGGCTGATTGAACTTGGACTTGTTATTTAGCTTCTCTGAGCTCTAGCTATTTTTCATCTACAAAATGGGACTGTGAGTCCTGCCATTTCGCCAGCATAGATGGCCCTTGAGTGCACATGCTAACTGAAATAGACCAGACAGAGACAAATATTGCCTGGTATCACTTATAAGTGGAATCTGAAAAAGTAAATATTGACCTCATAGAAACGAGTAGAAAAGTGGTTACCTGGGACTAGGAGGTGGGGGAAATAGGGAGAGGTTGCTAGCTATAGGATGGTTTTTAGCTATAGGATGAGTCTATAATGTAGTCACTATAAGATTACAATGTGTTACAGAATTCTTGCTAAGAGAGTAAAATTTAAATGTTACACATGTATGGGTGTATGTATGTATGTATGGCAATGGATGTGTTAACTTGGTGAGAGGAATCACTTGACAAAATATTTGTATATCAAACAATAATGATATATACTTTAAATACCTTAAATTTCATTTGTTAATTATACTTCAATAAAGCTGAAAAAAGGGGGGTGTTGTGAGGATTAAACAAAATTTTCCACAGAAAATGCTGAGCATTGTGCTTGGGTCAAAGTGAGCGCTGAGTTCACAATGACGTCTACCCCACCTCCTTCCCAGTTTTTCTCAGGCTGGGTTCCCCTGCTGCCAACTTGACCTGGTCTTTGCATTTTTCAGCATCTTTTTGGCCTCTGACTCTGCAACTCCAAGTGTTGATCTTTGTAAAGATGGTGGGACTCATGTGCAGTAAGGAAAGCACATCTTTAAATGATCTTCCTGCAATCAATAGCAAAGAGACACCACAATAACCATGTCACACACTTATTTCCAATCCTTTCAGCCTTCTACAGGGAAGCCATAGTTTTCTTCAATTCCCAGGAAAGGAGACGGGGTCTCAGTGACAATAAATTAACCAAGGCCACATGCTTAGAAAGTGCTGGAAGCAGGATTTATACCAGTTGGGGTTGTTACCAAATTCCAAAGAACATCCTCTCCCTGGGTACCAGATGGACCTTCCCGACTTTGCTTTGCCTTCTAAGATCAAGTATATGGGGTAGTGTGCCGGCCGGGCCTATGAGTTTGAGTGGACACAGCCAGAAAGTACCTGTCACTGAACACACGGGCATAATACTCCAGGCAATGGAGTCAGTCTGTAGGGTGGACTCCTCCCAGGAACATTTTGGGAAGAAACAAAGACCCGATTAGACACATCCAACCGCAGATGATGGAATTTTACTAAAGTGGAACTTTAAATTTGCACAGAGGCTGGAAGGGTATTGTGTCTCATTGCTGCCTAGGAAGAAAGAATTTGCCAAACAAATTAATAACATCAAAAGGATTTCAGAAGAATCTTTAATCCATGGAATCCTGTCTAATTCAGTTAACATTTCACAAAGTTGCTGGAGATATAGAACTGATTGCATCTGTCTCTTTCAAAAGGAGCTCACATGGCAGCCTAAAAGCAAGCACCTAAGTGCTCTCTGTCTCTGTCTCTCTGTCTCTGTCTCTGTCTCTCTCTCTCTCTCTCTCTCTCTCTCTCTCACACACACACACACACACACACACACACACCACATTTAAAACATTTTAACTGAAAAAAATTATAATCAAGTTTTGCATGAGCACCGGCATGAGAAGGATGAATTGGATTTGACAAAGTCTGACAAAACCTAAGACTCAACCAACTACTTTCAGAAACCCATTCCCTTCTGAAACACCTTTTGTTTGAAAGAGTAACTTAGTGGTTAGAATTATCCCCATCACATAATTAAAGTAGGATATCAAAGAGCCTATACCACCTCAATTTTGATAAACCCAGTTGAAACGATTATGTGCTCTTTGAAATTCTAAGACGTCTCCCTTCTACCTCCTTCTGGAATTCTAGAATTTAGATGTATATTTTGTTCATCTAATGCATCTTCCTCTGTCCAATTTAGTCCTTTGCTCTCTGGTCCATGTATGTAGAAAGGTTATCTTTTCCACTTCCAGGGAATCCTGGGTGTTTTTGCAATTAATAGTTTCCAGAAGGATGTGGAAAATATGGTGTGGAGGGATTCAGGGTTAAGGTGAAATGGGGAGCATGGGGGATGGACCCAAAGGGAGGACTGGCATTTTACCAGACTTCCTGGACAGACAGGAGAGGAAGAAACTGTGGTGAAGATGTTAGTTAAAAAATGGCAATATTCAGAGACACCACTGGCAAGAGGGGAAATGGTGGAGCCGGATGAGGCTTTGGGCCTCACTTTGGATGGTGGTTGGGAGGCCATGAACCCTTTGGGACAGGATGTTGGGGCCATGGGAGGAGAGTAATCGTGGGAGGTTACCTCCGCTCGATGCTGAGCCCTCCCTCGGATTGCTCCCTCTTTCAAAAACCAGCAGCCCTCCTTGAAAGCTCCCCCAAGCCCACTGACTCACTCAGCAGGCCTGGGAAACACCGAGAAACCCTTTGGGGAAAATCCAAAGCCCAGACCTTATTCTGAGAACTTCCACCACCGGAAGGAAGAAAACTCATGAAACTAAGCACTTTCCAGCTCACTATTCCCCACCATTGGGGCAGCACCAGCCAGGGGTTGGTGGCTCTGCAGCTATTTTTACCCTCAGTTTTCTGGAATTGTTGACCAATCTTGTTTACATGACACCACAGTAAACTCAACTCCATCCATAGCAATCACAAGAAATCTGAGCTACAATGCACAGCTGTGCACGGCCTCACTGCCCTTTCCCCAGACCCGGGCCCTGACTACCCAGCCTGGTGCCAAGGCGTACACGAACCACGAAGAAGCCGCTCCCTCAGGCTTCCAAGGATCAGACATGAGGTGACGCGAGTCGGAGCCAAGAGCTCCTGCCTGTCAGCAGACACCAGAGTGCAGTTCTCGTTTGAATCCTTCTAAGAACCTCTAAGTTGAACGTGCTGTGGTTCTTGATGGCCCCTGTCCAGAATAGTCCTTTACAGCCACAAAGAACTACTTTGCTGTAAGCTGTCTTGCTCTGACCAACTCAACCATGGTTTCTTTCCTCCTCTTCTGAGTTTGTCACCTGTGAGCCTCCAGGCTGTCTTACCTTTGCCCGCCATCTTCTGTGTGCTTTCCAGTCTACGGCTTCCTTCAGAGTTCCAGAGGCAGGTATATTTTGAGAAGGAAACATTTCCTCCCACTGTAGAAATAGAAATAACATTAATGCTAGAGAAAAATTTTAAACCAAGAAAGAACTTCCCTTCTGCTTAGAATATATTTGAAGGAATCCTGTGAACAGCAAAGTCCCACTCAAGACTTTGTCTGGCTGACTGTGACGGTGTCGGTGAATAATGAAAATGATCACAGCGTGATCTTCTCAAGGGCAGCCAAGGCTTTGGGTGTCTCTGGGGCGATAGTGAGAAAGAGAGGCAAAGAATAATTTCTTATAATCGTTGTTAATAGCAGCAATTATTATTGTTGTACTAAAAAGAATCCTGCCTGAAGGCCAAAGACTGGGCCAGTTGTGTGTTCAGCCTTCTCTCAGGGAGGAGGGACTCACTCATATAGTAAAAGTCTCTAACTCCTTGTCATCAAAATGGTGTCAGCAGAAAGCGACTGAATACTCAAACTACCATTTGCCTTTTTTTTTTTTTTATTGACCAATGCTTTTTAAACCTCAAAACACCACTAAATTATAAAGCCTTTCCCCATCGGATTTCCCTCAGAAAATTAACTTGGATCAAGAAGGATTCAGTGTAGATCGGACGCTAAATCTGCCCAGCTCAGGGAGCTCAAATGCTGGCCACCCGTCTCTCCCTCGCAGGCCCAGCTTCCGGTGACCATCCATCAGGGGATTTGCACAGCAACTATTTTCCACTTCAGTTACCGAGCAGCAACTCAATGGCTGCAGTTACCAGCCCACGAGCAAGCGCACGCAGAGCTTAGGCGGCGGGGCTAAGAACCGGAGTGGAGCGAGTGGAGGTGGGAGGAAGAGCTTGCGAAAAGAAAGTTACAAAAATAACAGACTTGATAGGCTCAGTATTTCATCATGCAATATTCAAATATTAGACCCTGGCCCAAAATAGCCGCTCACTTACTGCCTGTTCCCTTTGTGTTGGCGCCAAGAAACACCAAGCGAGAGGTAGTTGAACAAAATGCCTCATTCATGAGAGTCTGGCGGATGCAAGCACGTTCATGACTTGATAATCCCTGACAGCCCTCATTAAATCAGGAGCTGCAGGTGTGAAGGCCGCTGGGCGGGGGCTGTAACCCAGACCAGAGCACTGGAGCCCTGTCGCTGGAGGGACCCTGTGCGGGTAGGGCCACTTTCCAAGTTGATAAGGGACCCGTGCCAATTCAGAATGAATGCTTACGGCAGAAGTCTTTTCATGGCAAGAATTCAGAGGTCTTTCTCTTCATTTGACGTGTGTATACTTAATTTCTTCAATAAAATGGAAATCCAGATACCCCAAAACTGGCAAAAGAGGGAGAAGTTCCTGGTGGGTTGGGAGTTTTTCAAAAACTTCTCCTCACAGGGCTCCCTCCTAACTGCTTGCCCTGCACGTGAACTTCAGGAGATGGCCCTCCCCAGCTGCTGACCATGGGCCACGGGCAGGGGTTTCTTGGTTTGGCAGCGGAGAGGGCATCTCCACTTGGGGAGCTCTCCATCTCAGAGTCCTAGTGGGAGAAGTGGGAAACCTCCGAACATATTTGTTTGACAAAGGAACACTTTATAAAAAAGCATTAAATTTATTTATTTTCTTACATCGTTTTTCGTTTTTGTAGGGTACTTGGTTTTTCCCCTCAGGTGTGGTCCCTGTAGATCTCCCCTCCACCACAGCACCCATGATCCGTCACCACAGTCCCTAGTTCTCTTCTGTCCCCTCTCTTGACCCCTCTGTCTCCCCCTCCCCTGCTGTATGCCCAAGATCTATGGTCACCTGGCAAATTTTGTCATCTTCCTGACCTTTTAATGAAGAAACACTTTTATGTGCAGGGCAGGGTTAGCTGCTACAGTTGTTATATGGTGTTAGGGAAGTTGGAGGCGAAAATAATTTCTCCCTGCCCTTTGGTCTCTGATGTATGAAATCCCTCGGCTGAGGACTTTGTTAACTTTGGAAAACATCTTGTTAAATGGCAGGTACCACTAGCGTCTAACGCAGGATGCTGCTTCTTCTAAGATGGAGAGGAGACATAAAGGCTTGAAAGAAGCCTGGTCCTGCTGTGACAGACTCTATCAGCAAACACCAGACACAGTCACAACAGAGATCTGACACATAAGGCCACTTTTGACAGTCTCAACTGCTCCTCAGTTTATCTGTATGGTGGGACTAATGATAACGACAAGAGATCCTAATTCCAGAGGATCCTTAAGAAAATGTAATGAAATCCAGAAATCTTACATGCATCTTAAAACTACACTAGTTAAGAGGAGACTCCCTATTGCACCATTTGCCAGAAGGCAGGATCCAGGGAAATTCAACTCTGCTAGACCCTTCCAGGTGGTTTTGGTTGCTGACCTGGCGTAAGATGTGTTCTCCAGGAACGGAGGCCCCGGCACGTGCCCTGAAGATTTGGCTTTGTGAGGTCTCAGAGTCAATTGCAATGGAGAGGAAATACTGACCACTGATTGTCTCTAAGCACCCAAGTTGAACTTGTATCTATGGGAACATCATGTTTTCAACTTCACTGTGTACATTTGACCCTATACCTAGTGAAAATACCCATTACTAATTCACTCATTCATTTGGTCACCCAGATAGAAACCAGCATTTGAGGAATTGGGAACAAAAACACAGAAGTCATTCAAAACAATCCAAACCATTGAAATTCAACCACCGTGTCAGCACACTTTGCAAGCAGACAAGAAAAATGTAAAACTGAAGCTATTTCTAACAGCTTTAGCTAAACTAAATAAACCTAGAGGGAAAAATAAAATTATTTCTTCCAAATGGAGTTTTTACAAGGAGAGAAAAATCAAATGCTTTACTTAAATTCTACAAAGCAAACAAAACCCTTCAAAAGTCCATGAGAAATGGCAGGTATTTAGGTGGTTAAGTGTGAGGGGATACGCAAGAAATGTTTCTGGAAAACTGGAGTGACAGGCCAGAGAGCGCACCAGAATCATCAGAATTTGACAGTATTAGAAATGCAAGCCCAGACCCAATCAAATCCATTCTTAACTCCACTGTGCTTTCACCTCCAACAGAAGGAAACTCGAAGTCCTCAGGAAGCTATGTGTTGAAAAATAATAGGGAAAGCACTTGTGGTCATTAGCATTTACTGAGGCCTTCCTTCTCTGTTTTTTTGAATTGGATCTTCTCTGTGTATCTGTTTCCTAGGGCTGCCATGGCAAAATACCACTGGATGGCACAAACGACAGAGCTTAATTTTTGATAATTGTGGAGGCTAGAAGTTCACCATCAAGGTGTCGGCCTATCTGGTTTCTCCCAAGGCCTCTCTCTTGGCTTGCACGTCTTTCTGTGCTCAGGCATCACGGGTATTTCTTCTTGTGTGCAAATTTCCTCTTAAAAGGACACCAGTCAGATTCTCTCAGGGTCCATCCAACGGCTTCATTTTATCTTAACAACCTCTTTAAAATCTCTCCCCAAACACAGTCACATGCTGAGGCACTGGGAGTTTGGACTTCAACATAATGTATTTTGGGGAGACACACTTCATCCTCTAAATCTTTGTTCTTTTTTTTTTTTTAAAGATTTATTTATTTATGAATACAAAAGCTGGGGTGCAGGCCAGAGGTGTGGGGGAAGTGAGAGGATTCACCAGAGACAGAGTGGGGAGCAGAACAGGAGGATCTACTGAAATACACTGCTGAGGGGAGCAGCGGGAGAGACAGGAGAGGTCTGCTGTGCCCTGTGGGAAGCTCCCTGGCTGGGATCAAACTTGTGCTGCAGTGGCTGTGAATAGCTTCATAGTGCTGAGACTTAACTCCTTGCGCCACCAGGGAAGCCCCTGAATCTTTGTTCTTAATCTCTCCCCACGTTTGCCCAAGGAAGACTCTGCTGCAGACACTTGCCGGTTCATTTTCTTCTCTGTCTTTGTCTCTGACTCTCTCTGTATCCTTGGTTTTCTGAGTGACCTTCTCTGCGGACCTTTCTTCACTTTCATCTCAAGGCCCCTTACCTACCTCATTCCTCTGGTCTTTCTCCAACTACCTGGGAAGTAATTTCTGTGGACCTGCTAAGAGAGAGAGCAATGAAGAGATGTCCCTGCCTTCAAGGAATTTTTCTTCTCTAAGTTGAGAGACTTGACTTTGAGTAACCATGACATAAAGGCAGCCTGCGTAGCACATCATGGCAGACTAGAGTGAGGCTGGCAGACTACCCAGGCTGCAGGCCAAACAGTGATAGCACAGGGCAGAATGATGCCTCTGTGGGGGAAAGTGGTCAAAGAGGGGCTTGAGCAAAGTCAAAGCTAATGAATGGCTGGCGCATGGACTATTAGTGATGAGGATATTGGTGATAAGATCACTGGCCCATACCATGAGTCCGGTTCTTTCCTAACTGCTTTACCCATGATACCTCACTTAACTACATCGCAGTCCTGGGAGGGGATGCTCATACTGTCCCCAGTTCATTGATGAGGAGGCCCAGATTGAGGAGGGATTCAAACCCAAGCTAGTCTCATACCCCACGCAACCAAGTTGGATTCACGTGAAGTGCTTCACCTCTGTGGGGAGAGGCGAGGTATAGTAAAAGCCTTTTGCAAAAGCTTATCATTTGGAGTGAAATACATAGGAGGATTAAGTAGTCATCATTTACAGCTAGTTTTTGAGTAGATTTTAGTTTTTTTTTAAAAAAAATACGACATGTACAAAGATAGCTGCTATATCAGTGTGTGCATTTGGCTCCGGTGTGTAGCTGTGGAGGAACTGATTCCCTGCTGCTCCTGTGGATGATCACACACTTAGTGGGGGGGTGGGGGGCACACAGTGCTTCCTTGAGAGATGGGCCAAGAGGCAAAGTTTGTGCACCCGGCGTGCAACTCTTTGGAAGTGTTGTCAACAGTGTGTGCTCCTACCATAACATTTCGTGCTTACACTTGAAAGCACATAAGAGAATCAATGAAGAAGTCCCTCGGATCCTCCTCCAGCCCTCCCACTGCTCCCACTGGATTGTGCTGTGGGGCTGGCCTGGCTAGTAGAACCTCCTCAGAGGCCTTAGGCCACCATAAATGTGGCAGAGCAGGGGGCCAGGCGATCAACAAGAAGACACACTTTGGTAGCTTTACCAGCTGAAGGCAAATAGAGGCTGTGCGGTCCAGACCAGGAGCAGGAAGGCACTGGGGCCTCGCTGCACTGGGGCCCTGAAGGGCAAGGTCAGGAGCCACCCCCAGGGTGTGAGGGAACACAGAATGGATTCAATGTGGGAACTCAGTAGCTCCTTGGGCCCCCACCCTCTGCCTCCTGGGATCTCCACATACCACTAGGCCCTAAATGACAAGCTGCAATTACAGTGAAGTGCTAAAGTTACAAGTTGTCCTAAACACTCTTCAACAAAGAATATTCAGCAAAAAGAAACCCCAGGCGGTTATAAACCCTTTTTGCTGTGCAGAAACCATAAGGTTTGCATCCAAGAATGTGTTGTCTGTTTAAGGCTGGCCTTTATTCTTTCAGTCGGGTGCCAGTGGCATGCATTTCAAATGAGCAGTTGTCTGTGGCCCCAGAGTCTGTGGCTGAGGCATATCTAATCAGGTTAAGCAGCCGTTCATCCCAGCTGTCAGCTTGCTGGAAATCAGAACATTATCTGCAACCACACACAACTCAAATGGAAGGCTGGGGCTCGGAGTCCCGAATTGCTAACTCCCCCCTGACCTTACTGTGGTGGCCCCTGGTTTTTCCTCTTTCTACGTGACTGTATACAACAGTAGCAAAGCTATTTTAGGGATTAGAACAGCTAATTGCAGATTTCCATCCTGGCCAGCCACTCAGAACACAGGTTTGGAGAGCACGTTGGTGGTCTTTGCCTGTGGGGATGGTTTTGGCTTGTTTGCCCATGAAGTCGCCCGTCCACACGCTGGACCCACAAAGCTGTTAATTGGAGACTCTTCCATGTGGGTCACTTGGTTCTGGGCGTGAGGAATTTGGTGGAATTGAGTGTGAAATAGCGTGTGATGTTTTCTTGGCCCTAAAAGCATGACTAGAAGGGCCTTTAAAAGTCATCTATTCTGCCTGCTTCCTGAATAGATGAAGAAACCACGGCTCAGAGCAAGTCCCATAGCAAATAGGGGGCAGAGGTGAGACGAGACTCCAGTTTTTGGACTGCCTTTCAGGTGCTGTCTCTTCTGAGAGGTCTACACACCTCCACTGTATTGTTTAGAAGTTTAAAGGGGCAGAAGGCCAGGTTTAAATCCAGCTTCCTTAGGCACACGAGCGTGACCTTCGGCCAATCCCTGGACCTGGCTGAGCTGTCCTTGTAACATCTAGACAATGGGGATTGAAACAGCTGCCTATCAGGTTGGTCTGTTCTTTAAATGACTTAACTCTCAGCTCAATGCCTGACACTTAGCAAGTTGCCCCCGGGCAGTGCTTGGTGCCCCTGTTACTAGTGTAATGACTTGTGACTCTTTTCACTGAGGGAGATTCTCATGTGGGAGCAGATGCACTAGAAGTTGATTTTCATGCAGTGACCCCCTCCAGTTTCCTAAGTGCTTCCTGTTATTTCTGAGAGGTGGTCTCAACAGGGCCAGTGGGACCTAGGTCTAGGGGATCAGAGAAATTCAGGAGAAGACTATTATTTTCCACCATGGGATTATAATGTTCTTACTTATATTCCAGTGAAAATAAAGCTTTTGAATCATTCCCCTCCTTTTTCTTTAGATAGTGTGGATGTGCACAACATGCTCACCTCCTGTCTCATGTCCTTGGCCTCTCAGAAGAAGCACTGTGTGCCTCGCTGTCACCAGGTACCCAGGATATGCTGCACAGAGCAGCTTGAAATGGCCAGGGAGGGGCTTTTCTCCTCCAGGGAAAAGCATTGCTTTCATGAGAGGAAAGGATAGGTTCTCACGTTGCTTGTTCCCATCTCCTCCTGCTGATGCGGACCGGAGAGGATTTACTAGATCTGAGGGTCATCTAAAGCCAGTGAGTGAAGACCTCCTGTGCTGCTTGAGATGTTAGAAATGACGAGTTCATCCCTCTGCCTAACCAGAAACCTGTCTGCCAGAACAGATGGAAGAAGTGAACACTTTGGCAACCATGCCAGATATTTGAAGATTTAAAAAGAAAATGAAGCACTAAATGAAAAGAAAGGCAAGTTGGAGAGAAAATCATGAGATTGATTACTTAAACTCACAGTTGGAAGAAAGAAAAATTGTCAGTTCTGAGATGTTGCTCTTTTTCTGGCATTTGCATTTGTCTTAGTCCGCTTGGGCTGCTATAATAAAAATACCAGAGTGGATGGTTTGCAAATAACAGAGATATATTTTTCAAGGTTCCGAAGGCTGAAAGTGTGAGATCAAGGCAGATTCCATGTCTGGTGAAAGTCTGCTTCCTGCTTCTTCTCTACAGCTTCAAAGGGAGGAGATGTGAGGGCGTTCTCTCCATCCTCCTTTGTAAGGACTCTTAATCCCTTTCACAAGGACCCTGCCCTCAGGACCTAATTACCTCCCAAAGGCCCCACCTCCAAATATCATACCTTGTGGATTAATATTTCAACATAAGAATGGGGGTAGGGTAGACATTGAGATCATAGTGGCTTTTCTCTCTCAAAAAGAACACTAAGTCCAATTTAATGTAGTAAATGCCTTTGTTTTATTATGACATAGATGTACTTAATTCTCTACCAGATCTTCATCTATGATTTCTGAAAGCTGAATAAGAACCATGATGTACAAATAATTATATTAACAAAAGATGAGCAAAAAAGAGAGATTTGCCTTACCAAACATAAATACATATTACAAAAGAGACTCAAAAATTTTTAAAAATGGGCAAAGGCTGTGAACAAGCCATTTACAGAAAAGGGAGGACCAAGTGGCTAAAGAAGTACATGGAGAGATGATCGAACTCATCAGAAATCAGAGAAATGAATATTGAGTCAACAATAACGCATCACTTAACATACACGGGGATGTCATAGTTGGAAAGGTGGATACTGCTTGGGTTGCATGATCTGTGGAATGAAGAAATTTGTGCACTACTGGTGGAAGTGTGGGTAGGCACACTCCCACTGACATGCAACTTGGCGATATTTGGTCAATGAATATTGCAGAAATGACATGACAATCAGGGAGGGGGGAAGGTAGGAGGTCAGGTGGGTCAGGAACCACCTCAATAACTGAGCCAGGAATCAGGAAACCAGACCAGAAAGTGGTCACCATCACCAATATTGCTCCTGAACACCCAGCAAGCTGGTGGTCACACTGGAAAGCTGTATGTGGCTGCCACCTGTGCTTCAACTGCCTCTCCTGAAAATGGAATTGGACTCTATGTCTTCGTGACCTGACTTATCAACAGAAAATAGTCAAAGCATTTGGAAGGAGGCTTCTGTCTCATTTCTACGCCCAACATACAGAACTTAACTAATCCAGAACTCTGAAAGGGAGTCTTTGGGGGAGGGGGTATAGATTTTACCTGTCAGATGCTATAGCAGGGGGAGGCACATGAGAAAGGTGTCGTTTGGGACAGGGAATCTAGCACCTGCATCATTTTATTTGAAACATAAAGTCATGCAACTAGAAGTAATCTTAAACTCAAGAAAATCACACTCCCTACCTGAATCCTGCATGACCATCACCTATTATCCCCCGCTAGCAAAACAGTAAAAAAATATAAGATAATCACTAAAAAAAAAAAAAAAAAAAAAAAAAAAAAAAAAAAAAAAAAAAAAAAAAAAAAAAAAAAAAAAAAAAAAAAAAAAAAAAAAAAAAAAAAAAAAAAAAAAAAAAAAAAAAAAAAAAAAAAAAAAAAAAAAAAAAAATCACACTGAGTATTGATCCAAGTGGAGCTTGTAGGAAAAAAAAAAAAAAGATACATTCACTAAAAAAAATGCCATAGTCCAAAACCTCAATGGGCAGGTTAAATAGTAGATTAGACATAGTGGAAGACAAAATCAGTGAAATGGGAAATAGAATTGAGGAAATCATTCAGATTGACTCACAGAGACACAAGAAGATAGAAAATATAGAGATGAAGTGAAGAATCATGGAATATTGATGTCCTACTTAATACGGGAGCTGCAGAGCAAGATAACTCAGAGAATAAGAGAAAATATTTGAAAATAATTGCTAAAATATTTCTACTTTGTTAAAGACATGCATGTTCAGAGAGTCAAGCAAACTAGAATTTGATAAAAACCTACCTCCTAGCACACCAGAGACAAAGAAAACAACAAAAGCAACTAGCAGAAAGGGTGGATCACTTTTAAAGGAATAACAGACGAATCAGACTTCTCAGAAAGAGTGGAGGTCAGAAAACATGCAATAATATCCTAAAGATGTTGAAGGGAAATAACTGCACCAAAAATTCTATGCATAGATAAACGATCATTCAATGAAGCAAGATACAGATTTTTCAGTAATGCAGAGACTAAGAATTTACAACTCAACAAAGCCCTCACTCAAAGATATAAAGGATACAATCCAGGAAATTGAAATTTCACTCCTTGAGGAAAGGACATGCAAGAAAAAATGGTGAGCAAAAAAATTGATGTATCTTGCCTAGTTCTAAATAATTACTGACTTTTTAAAATAATGATAATAACAACTGTTTTGAAGCAGGGAAAATTAAAACAACCAAGAAAAGTAATAAAAAATGGTAACCCAGAGGATGTTCAGAGAGTTAAAACCTTCGGATTTCCTTGTTTTGTTGGGAACGAGGGACGATGGATGCTGATTAATGTTAGACTTTGGTCAGAATGTGCTGTATGTATGTTTAGTGTAGCTATTTAAGGTAGAAGCAAAATGTATCCAAGGACTCCTCACCACTGCAGTCAGCATCTCAGTGTGGAGGACAAGGAGTACAATTTAAAACATAAATACATGCCTATTTTAGTCCTAAGTAAATAGGAAAAATGAGGAGGAAATGGACATTTTTCCTTGCTGGAGACTGGCTAACTCAACCTTCGTTTGGTGTCTCTCCAGCGATTGGAAAGAGCCACACAGCGAGTGGACCTCAGCCTGATCAGTCCACCTCTGCTGCTGTCCTCCCCAGCCCCAGCGGGAGCCCAGCTGCTTCTATGTCTGGAACCAGCCCAGTCCCTGTGTGCCACTCTAGCCCTATTGGCTGAATCTACCAGACACCTGTATCTCAATTCTGGCCCTGCTTTGCTCTTTCCAGGCCCACCCTGGTCCCAGAACTTGAGTTTGTCCCTCCTGCTCAGCTCTGGGAACCAGGTCTGCTCTGTCCTTCTACTAGCTGCCTGCTGTGTCCTGCAAGCCCAGACAGGATCTTTACATGGCAAGAACGACCACTTACTGAGCATCTGTGAGCCATCTCCATGCTAGGCATCTCCTTAACCTACAGGACCTCAGTTTCTCATCTGTAAATGGGGCTAACAACAGTACCACTTCGTAGTATTGGTCTCTACATACACAGTCACTGAATGTGGAGTAATGGTTAGTTAAACAAACATGGGGTTATAACCCTATGTTACAGGTGAGGAAACAGAGACTCAGAGAGGCTTAATAATTTGCTTGAGGCCACACAGCAAGTGGATTGGGCCTGGCACTGTTGGATTAAACCCTGCATGTGTCCCCCTCCTTTGCAGTCACTGGTGCTGAGTACCTGGGCTACATGTGCCCAAACATTTATGCCACTGAAACCAGAGTAGATTCCCGCCCTTGAAAAGGGGGTCATGAACCCCAAGATCCAGTCCTGTCCTAACTTGGGAAAGGGTTTTGTTCCAGGCTCCAGGTTTTTCTGAGATACCTGTATCAGGTCCCTGTAGCTGATTAAATCATGAGACTCGGTCTTGGGAACAGTGTGCACTGAGCCCAGAAAGGTGGGAGAGAAGTGTTAAGACCAGACTGGCTACTCTCTTTGCTTGAGTGACTCAGGGAGGGCGCCATCCAGAGAAGATTTAATATTCAGTGGGCAGGAAGTGGGCCCTGTCCAGCAGTGGCCAGGCCGGGATGAGACCAGGTCAGGAAGCAAGTACCTGTGGACCTGTCCCTGTAGAGGACCTAGGACACGTGATTAGCTTGTTTAATTTGCCCGTTATGAAGAATCTTTCACAAGGTCCTCCGGTGCCTCAAGAATCTGGTCCTGAGCACCAAGGGTGCTGACCTCCTTGTTCTTCAAATAACAATACCAGTGACCCAGTTTCAGTTACAGCTCGGCACTCGGCACAGCGGTTGGTGGTTGCCCTCTGGGGTCACTCCCACATTCAAGTGCTGGCCCCCTCCTTTCTGGCAGTTGGTCTCAAAGAGCTTCTTGAGGGCTCCTTGATTCATGCCACATAACACACACAGCTCGGTGTGGCAGGCTGAGAACTGCTGGCTTGTATTATTGGAAGGTGGACAGAATAAAACAACAGTGGTCTGAATTGGGCAATCTGTTTGAATCCTGTTTTAATTCTCAAAAGCAATCTGATCTCCTAGAGCCTCAGTTCCCTCATGAGATGGGGATAAAAACACCTAGTACTTGGATTTGTTATGAGAATGAAGTGAGGCAAGACCGTAAAGAACGAGCACAGAGTTGGTCTAGGACAGCCCCCACACATGGAGGGCACCATGATAATAACGAGAATCATGATATTCCTTTAGGAAACTGAAGCTTGGGAGGTAAAGTGACCTGTCCAAGGTCACCCAGCCACTAAAGTGCTCGAGAGCACTTGCTGGGGATGCCACTGTGTCCTCAGATGCCCAGTGCCCAGGAATTTCGTTTTTGTGATGAACTAAGACGTTAGATCTGTTTACAGCCCGAAGCCCGTGTACTTTTAGCCTGTAGATGCCATCCCAGCTCAGGAGAAAGCCTTTTGGGTTAATTTCAGAGGAGTGGATTTCAAGTTCGGGGACAAAGGTAGACACTTTGCAGAAGTGGGTCTTGAATGAGAATGTTGTTTTGAAAGGATAATTTGAGAAGCAATAGAAGGGGGAGGCAGCTGTGAGAAGGGACAGAAACAGAGCGAGCCTTTGGGCCAGGGACTGGACAGAGAACAGAGGGACAAGCTGGAGGAGAGGCTTCGGGGTGAGGGGCTCTCTCCTCTGCCCCGGGGAGAGGTTGTCCCTTCAGCTCTGGGAAACCAGAGGAAAGCTCTACCTGGTTTGTGCTCCTCGGAATTTTTCCAATTGCCATGTGGAACTGCCAGCATTTTCCACATTAAGAACAAATCAAAAGAAATTTTTCACTAAGCATGAGTTAGTGGAAGAGAACGAGAGCAAATCAAATTCATGCAAAAATAGAGGAAATTAATTTTTAAAAAGTCCAACCAAACACCCTGTAATTTTCAGTGATTTCCTTTCAGGGAAACTGTGACCACTGTCACTATAAACAAAGCAGAGAATAAATAAATAAAAAGGGAAAGAAGGTTGTGTTTTTTTCTCCGTGCCTCCCTGATGGATGGTTTATAGAGGCCTCGGGATAAAAGTCAGTCTCTAATCGTTCCCAGATGGCGCCTGCCTCTGCCCGGCTTCTTCTTCGGTGTTTCCCCGAGCCTCAGGCCCGGCCTGCCAGACACGCCAGCGGTGTCGGGAGCTGGACCCTCATCCCCTGGCCTGTGGTCACAGCCAAATACAGGGGGGCAGCCGAAGGTCAGGGCCATTGTCGGGAATGGGAGGGGGCCACAGAACACCAGCATCGCCATGGCAGCCACAGCTACCCGAGCCAGTCTGTACCTTCTCCCTCCAGAGTGGCTCCTGGCAGCTGGGTGTCCCTGCAGCCTGGGGGCCCATCGAGGGCACTGTGCACCTTGTTTTTCCCAGGTGACCTTCCTGAGCTGTGTGCACTGCCTGATCTTGGGGCCACCGCACCACAGAGAAGAGTAGCCTGACTGGGCAGAGCTCCTCCTAACTCAGTGCCCCGGGCATTGTGGCACGTAGCCCACTTATTTATTATAGGCAGCCTCGACCCCTTTCTGGCACGAGGCAGAGTGTTTGTATAATTAGGGGACCAGTATCATTTCATCTTTGTTCCCATGAGCTCGGGACCGGGGTGCCCATCGGTTGTCCTCAGCTGGCCTTGCTATCCCCTCAGCCCGTTTTGCCACCCAAGCACCTCGGCGGTGAGCCTGCTTTCCTTAGCTTATGACCCCAGGGTGTTCCCCCCGGGAACCTCACCCACCTCGTTCCCCGCTCCAACCTCGCCCCGACAATTGGGATTTAGCAGAAATGGCACCTAGCCGTGTAGCAGGGTTCTGAGCCTCTGTTCTCATCACCTTGGCTTCTCCATTGACCATATTTTAGGAACTTGGGTGCTTTTAGAAGACCAGACATTCACTGCATAGAAGACAAAAGCCTTTCTCTACGAAGAACTTGAAAATAACTTTTTAGTTGTTGAATATCTCTTGCAAAACAAATATCATGATGAGTTAGGGTAAATGAATCAGAAACAGATGGACAAAATTTATCTGAAATACACAGAATTTCAACCCAGAGAGAAGGGGTGGGGGTACATTTGGGGTTTCCATGAACCCAAAATACAAAGAAAGCGGCGGGAGCCACTTGGTGGACGCAGCCAGCCAATCCGGGAGCAGGGACCGAGGAATGGCTGCCCTCCATGGGCGTGGCTATCAGGAACACCGAGCTGCTATCAAGTTTCTGAAGCACGGCTTCTGAAAACGAGCTGTTCCAATTTCCACTCTACCTTCTCCTAAATCCTCCCATGGAGCACATGGCCCCGTGGAAGATGGAAATTATTTTGGAGATAACCAGTTGCTGGGTTTGGCATCTATTCTGCAACAGTTACATGTGTGGAAAGAGACCCTGATTGGTGGGGTAAGAGTGTGCTGGGGGGCAGGGGCGGACGCATCAGTGGTTTCAGCAAGAATGCAAAAGTACTATATTTTGTGACAAAGTTGCTCCAGGGTAGGCAGATTGCTCACAAATCGGTTACAGATTTCCCTGAAATATGTATGTCGGGACTTCCATGCAGAAGAAAGGGAGTCTGGAGCCCAAGTGCATGTGGGATTTTGCTGGGCTCAGGCATGGAAATGGAGTTGGAGATGACGACCATTCCCAGTGGTGGCCCCTGGGCCCTCCCTCGGCCTTTGGCCGCAGTGCTGGACGCAGGTGGGGCTGGCGGCATGCAGAGTTCTCTAGAGCCTCTGCCCCCTGCGTTCTTCAGTCTGTACTGAGGTGTCAGTTTCTACAAAAGTGGCTTCAGTCCTGCTGACACAGTCACCATGCAGCTATTTCACTGTGAGACACTGCTCTCCAGTCTGGGACATCACATTTTGAAAATGAAGCCAACCTGAGAAGTGATTGGGGATCACTGTCCCAGTGTTAAAGTTCTACTGAAAATTTAAGCCCTCCACCAGAGGCCCACTGTGGCCCTTCCTAGAAAATCAAAAGCATGAATTAATTTATTAGTTCACATTGAACACATCTAAATTGGGGATCCTTATTTCTGTGAACACAGAAATATTCTTATATAGTACCTGTGGACCTGTCCCTGTAGAGGACCTGGGTCACGTGGCAATGGCATCTTGCTCAAGGTGGAAATCTCAGATACCTCCTGGATTATTTCATTTTGCTCATTCCTCAGATCCAGTCTATTGGGAGTCTTGGAAGTATAACTTTAAAGTCCAAATTATGTGACTCTATACACTGGCACTGTCCCCTGTGGGCTTCCAGCATCTTCTGTCTGGGCAACCTCAGTCACCTCCAGGTGGCCTCCACCATCTCCACTTGCTGAACTTCCTGACTTTCTTTCACCAACCCATCCTCCACACAGCTACCCAGGGCCACCTTTTTTTTTTTTACCCTCAAAATATAATTCAAATTGTATTATTTCTTTACATAAAACTGCCTAGTGGCTTTCCATTGTACTTACAATTAAATCCAGACTTCTCAGTGAGACCATCAATATCTTACATAATCTGACCTTTAACTCCCTCTATTCTTCCTCCTGCAGCCCTCCTCCCATACCCTTCTCCCCAAGTTCTCTGGGATTCAGCTATGTTCCCCTCCTGTAAGACACCTAAGGATGCCTACAACTATCTCTAGCCCTTCACACACATCACAGTGTCCTTCCCATGCTTTTGTCTCAGCTTAAATGTCTCTTTCTATTTGTTTATAATAATAATGACCCAAAAGCCCCACTACCTTCATGTAACTCAGTCATTGATGACAAAATAGAGTACAAAATAGAAAAGTTTTCTTGATGCTGTTCTTAACATCTATTCCCTTTTAGACACTTGCTAGCACGAGGTTGTATGTTCACAAGGGTGCACATGTGCACTGACATGAAAATCAAGACATTACATTAACAACTGATTCTGGCAAGGAATGTGCTAGAGAAGAGGGGGTATAGGAACAGAGCTGGGGCTTATAAACAAATTCTCACAGTGAAAAAAATCCAACATAATCCTGGACCTTCCTAGTCCAGGAAACACTGCGGGGGGCTGGATGTGGGGTAGAGTGGGGTGGTGGGGGAATGGTTCTGTGAGCAAAAGCTTCTCTGCTCTTTCCTGACAGAGGACGATGAGGATCCCAGGCATATGCTGGATGGGCGATGAGGAGGCACGAGCATCCCATTACATGAGGGAGAGAGGACGGCGATGCCTAATCTAGACCGTCTGGAGCGAGAAGAGGAAAAAGAGAGCTCAGATGAAGTCTGATTCAGGACAGACCAGGAGGGGGATGCCTCTCAGACAGGACATTGATTCTTCTATGACCCTGTCCCATTACAAAACAGTAAATGCTCTCTTAGAAATGTCTATCAATAAAATTACAGAAAATTAAGGTCTAAGAGAAGCAAATCTCCTAAAATTTCCAATCCAGAATTAGCTATGCTATTATTTTGATGCATTTGTTCTTGCGTTTTCTCTGTGCAGGAACCTCCCTTCTTCCTTCCCTTCCTCCATCTATCCCTCTCATCCTTCCTTCCTCCCTCCTTCTTTCTTCTCCCATCCATCCTTCCTTCTTTCATGTTTCATAGCAGCTGTTATGCTGTATGTACAATTTTCTGGCCTGCTATTTCAAAACATTTAGCCTAAGCATTTTTAAGGTTATTACTTGGTCACCGAGAACACCATTATTGAGGGATGTATATATGCAAGGTCCAATTTCTCTCTCCCTTATGAGTGGAATTGACTTCATTTTGGATGGTCAGTTATTACACATACAGCAGTCAGAAGATATTTTTGCATGAAAGATTCAGGGATTTCCTAGGCAAGATTAAGTTGGGCTAGTCATTTTAATATGTGACTGCACCTTTATTTAGTTCATCGTGGTCAATAATCATTCTGAAATATCCCTTTTGACCTCTTTTTGTTTTCCCTTAGATTATAACCTTCTAATGGCTCCAGGAAGTCTTATCGCTCTATAGTTGTGTAGGACTAGTAGCTGCTCAACAAAATCCTTTCTCCCCTTCTTCCTGGGCACACAACTCAATCCACTTCCCAGCTCTCTTTCAGAAAAGATGTGTCATGTGATTGAGTTTTGGCCAGTGGGATGGGATAAGAAGAGAGGCGCCCCACTTCCAGGCCTGTCCACAAAATCTCCCATGAATGACCCTCCAGTTTTCTCTTTCAGCTGGCTGCAAGGTGACATAGAGACCCTATATAATGAGCCACAAAAAGGGGCTTGGTCCCTGAGTGACAAGGAAGAGAATCACCTTGCCTTTCTGGACATGTGTCTAGAACTATTTATGTGAGCAAGAAATAAAGTCTTGTGTTGAGACAGTATAGTTTGGATCTATTTGATACACTCTGTTAACCCACACTTTCAAATACAGGGTGCAGAGAAAGGCCCCCCAATATTAATATCCAACTTTTGATGACCCCAAATTTCTGCCAGTAAAAGTGCATGACCTCATTCTCTTCCCTTGCACAAGTATCTGGGATGTCGTGGCCTCCAGTGTGCAAAGGAACAGAGTCAGGCATCTCATCAACACGCCTCAGTAGGATTCTTCTCTCCTTCTCTCCATGTGTTAACAACACAGCTGTTATCCACAACACAGGGGTTGACCTTGGAGTCCATAGAGTCAGGGGCATGCTTTGAGTTCTTCAGGGAACTAGTGAGGGCTCCACCTGGCCGAAAGGATTAGGTATCTCTTCTGGGAGGGGCTCCTTGGGCCCAGGTAGGACCCGTCAGCTGCTGGGTGGAGTGGGGCAGATCTGAACGGTATGGCCCGAGGCAAAGACAAGGAGAACCAAACCACAGTCCTCCTGAATCTCCTTACTGAGCAGCAGGCTGGGGGAGGCAGTGGCAGCCAGAGGCAGCAGGCAGAGGGAACAGAGGTGCAGCAGCACATCCTGGGCTTCTCAGGAGCTCCAAGGGAGGGCCTGTGACCTTGTTCTTTGGAGCTCAGGGGTCTTCGGAAGGTGCCAAATGTGTTCAAACACGTGCCATGAAATTATAAGGTGCTATTTCCTTAACTGCCTGATTTAAAAGCCACATTAATGACTGGGTAATACAAATATCACTTCATATTCCAATACGATGACAGTGTTCTCAGTGCCAATGTTTCTGCTAAGCAGCCTTTTCTGACTGTCAGTGGGGGAGAGACAGCGATGCTGGCAAATCCCAGCTATGGCCACTCCTCAGGTGAAGGGCAAGTCCCTCTCCTCCCTGTGTCTTACTTCCCTCCTCCTCAAGACAGGGACATGGTGAGACCTGTCTGTCAGGTACTGGGAGGACGGAATGACTAAAAGCATGGGAAGTCACAAAATCACCTGGAAGATGCCTATTATTACAAGAAACAGGCATTCGTTGGCTGAATTTTACAGCTTAACACAGACTATGACCTTACATATACCAGACACCTGAACCAAGTAAAATAGCTGTCCAATTTGGAAAGCACTTTTATGCTTTGTTTTTGTTCCAGTTCTGGTTTTTATTTTCATTTAAAAAAATTCTAAAGGTCCAATTATTTTTTCAAACTTGGTTTGCTGGGCTTTTGGAAAATCATTGGTCTGGCTAGTGACAAGCTTTGTAAACTAGTATTTGGGTTTGGTTTGGCTTTACGTTGAAGAGAAAAGCTTGGGCTGATCTGGGGTGCACAGTTTGGCTGAGTGCAAAGCTTGACTGTGCGATTCTGATTCTCTTCCTGTGCTGCTCACAGGGTGTGTATGAGAAGGGAGAACAGCAATGCAAATTTTGCAAGTTGCTGGGAGTCAGGCTCTGCATTAAAATGTCATTCAGATAATGGCATTTCTCTACTGGCATGGCTTCTCTATGGGGATTATCAATAATAAAACTGCTTAGGAGAAACTCTCAAGTATCTTGAAACACGATAACTTTGGAGATCTCAGAACCATCTCTCCCACTCCCACTGCAGGACCTTCGTGGGGACTATTTGGTTTCGGAAGCAGCCTAAGAGCTTTACCCAACATCCACACAGGCATTTGGAAGAACCTACAGCAGAACCTGGTCATAACCTGAACATTCAGCAGTTATTTGTTCTAAGTTCATGTCCATTGATAAATTTTAACTTTCAGCCTCACACTACTTGGGAATAGCTGAATTTGTAGAAAATGTTGGAATCATCCACTGCAAAATTGCTTTTAGATATGTTTTCCCAAGTACTCCGAGCCGAGAGGTTATGTGAATTTCCAAGTCACCTAATGGCACAAGAAATAACCCGAGGGACGCCTGACATCTGGTGTCCCACTCTAACCTCCAGGATGTCTTCACCTGGAGGGGGTGAATAAATTCTTAATAGAAATTTTCATGGTAAGTCCACAGTGATTCATCATCTTCTCACTTTCCTTTGGTGTCTTGAAAACATAATCGAAGGTCCAAAACACAGAAGAACAATAACTAAGTGAATATGCTGTGGTTTTATTTATATAGCTTTTCCAGAGCTAGTTATTTACCCCTGGAGCCTAGATCCCCCAGAAGGAGTCCATTGACAGTAAGAACCCACATCTCACCAGTCCTTGCTTCTCTTTGTTCAGGAAGGATCTCAGCTCCCTGAGTACTTTTGGGGATTGTCCCCATAGAGACACTCTTCGTGTGGGGGGACACAACCCTTGCCTTATTGTTTGGGATTATCAAATGTTCCCACTACTGTGCTGCTTCCGGATTTTCTTAGCGAGACATCTTGTTTGCCCTCGACCTTCTACCTTCTTAGGTCCCAGAAATGAATCCACATGTGTTTCAGAGGGGACAAACCAGAGTCACAGATTACAAGTGCAAACTCTTTACAATTGTGACTTCTCTCTGGCCCCAGTGGGTGCTTGTTGGAACTGGGCCAAGCTGGCTCCTAGGTGGCTGTCATCTCTTAGATTGTGGTCTTCCAGGTGTTCTTTGTTCCTTCAGTGACTTGTGGTTCTGAAGCCCTTGCCCATGAGCTGCCCAGACACAGAGTGCAAATTCTAGCTTAGGCCTCCACCACTTTTCTTAAGACGGAAACAGCGGCTGTGGGTAATTGAAATATCGTGAAAATGTAGAACTTGAGTTATCAGTTTCTGATGGACTTAAATAGGCCACAATAAATAACAGAGAGCGTATTGTAAGCTATAAAGTGTTCTGTAGATAGCAGACTAATTTGCCAAACATCAACCTGCTTGTTGGTATTTCCTGTTCCACTGCATTCTTTATTTGGGAGGGGTCGGGAGACCTATGACCTATTCCTGCCTTTGATCAGGCTGAATTACCTTCTAACTAAAATTGTGTTTCTATTAACTACTTAACTGGTTGACAGTAACTCACACTGCATGAAGTAGTTCCCAAAACCCTTGAGGGCTTTTCTTGTTTTCAGTTTTGTTTTTGCTAAGGCTTTTTAAAGCCAGTCCGTGAGCTGGCTTTGGAAGCCCTCCTGGAGAAGAGTTCAGTAGACCTTGCCTTTCAGAGAAACAGTGATGTCTTCTTTTGCTCTCATAAAAAACAGGTAATTTTGCCTGTTACCTACCCTCATAAACACCTGACAGCAAACCCTTGAAGCTACCTCTCACATCTAGGAAACTGCCAGTTTGGGGCACAACTGTCATTTTTGGAAAGTTGTCTAGGGATAAGAATTATTCTTCCTGGAGTAGACTGTCTGCAAATATAGCCAATAACAATTCTTCTTGTTCCTATAGGTCTTGAGAGGTAGGGTCTCCTCCCTCCCCTTGATTCTGGATTGACTTTGTGGAAGTCACATTCTGGAACTTTTGAATCCAGGCTTCACTGTTCTGAAACTCTGAACTATCCCCATGTAAATCAAGTTACCCTTCAGAGAGAAAGGCTCCATCTGTTGTGGGTTGTTCCAGCTACAGGAGCTGAAGGGCTGGGCATGTGAGTGAGGCTTTCTTGATTTATTCATCTCCATCGGGTCTTCAGACTGTAGTATCACATGCAAATAAATGGCTCTTTTTTAAGCTACTAAGTATGGAGTGACTTGCTAGGCAGCAAAAGATAACTGATACACCTGCCATCAGTAGCAAGCTGAGCGTGCTGGTGGCTTGCCTGGGATTGCCTTGAAACTTACTGAGAAGGTATGAGCAAATTAGCTTTAGGAACTCAGGGGCCTTGTGGGAAAACCAGAATGAGATCTCAATCCTTCCTTCTAGAGCTTTCCAGTTCAGAATGTATCTAAAGCCCAGACTACAATATAGGAACATGAGCGCACAATAACCTCCTGAAATAAAACTTGTGGGGGGGTGGTCCCTCATTAGTGGCCACAGAGCTTCCTGAACTAAGGCAGTAGTCTCAGACTAAGAAACTAATTCCCTACATAGTGAGGCTCCTCTGAGAACAGCCAGACTGGCATACTGGAGTTTCCTTGATATATGAAAGGAAGGAGAGGGCTGAGTCAGAAAGACTCAACACACCGCAGCCCCAAGCATTACCGCTCTGACAATATGGGGGTGGGGGTATATTTTGACTTTCAAACAGTAAAGTCAGACTTCCCAGGTGTATTGCTATTACAATTTTCAGTTAAAATTTTCATGTTGAGATATTCTATCTTGAGGAGGAAAAAAAATGTTGAAAAAACAAACAGCAACAAAAGTTGTAAAAAAAATCCTCCCATTCACAAGCAATGTCACTCTTTCTTTCCAAATGTATATTGTGTGTAGCAGAAGACAAAGAAATAATTTTTAGCATATGAGGAAAATTGTTCATAACATTTCCACAACCTAGAGTTTGAAAATAAGCTCTTGCCCTCACTGAATTCAGGAATGGTTCAAACACTGTTTGGTTTTGTTTTTTTTTAAACAAAGACTCCAAAAGATGTGATTTTTTTTTTCTGTTCTTTCCTGGGTTTTTTTTTTTTAATTATTATTTCAAAAATCAACAAATCAGAACACACCTCCACCTCACTGAACTTGAACTCCAAACGAATGCTTAAGGGAGACAGAGCTGACAGCCTAGGGACCAGAGGGTCCCATTAGCAGTCGTCCACACCCATTACCCTGTCTCTGTGGATTTCCTTTCATGCCACAGTTCCAACACTCTTTGCAAAGAGAACCGGCAGACAGATCCTGAAATTTGCATGCAGATCCTTCTTGATAGTAAAAATGCTTCAAGATGTGGCTGGGAAGGCTGGTGGCTGACTTCTGGGCTTTGAAAGGCCTTTCTGGTCTCAGCGCAATTCTCACGGTAGACTAGTACCAACAGTCAGCCGGCTGGGCAGCTCGACTTCTCCTTTCCCCTGTCCTCCTCTGAAGCGACAGTTTCCCAGAAGGGACCTTGTGACCCGGAGGGGACACTGAAGGTCAAGGCTCTCAGAGGAGGGGGTGGGGAGCAAGGGGCTGCAGACCACCTGAAGACGGTGGATTGGCAAATCCTGTTTCGTGACTCTTTCATGGCTTCTGTTCATCCAATAACCAAAGATGAACTTGGGGCAAAGGAGAGGAATTTTATCTGCTGGGTGAGTCTGCCGTATCCCCCTCTAGCTTCAATCCGTCTAGTTTCTAGAAGGGGCTCAATACAATCCCGTTTCAAAAGAAAAAAGCCAAGTTCTGTCTGTGAACCCACTCTCATGTTTGGGTACCAATCTTCATCTCTCCTCTCCTATGCCAACCCGGATCTGGGAGAGAGGATTGGGTGAACAGCTGAAGTTGCTGCACCTGCCAAGTCTGCATTAGGCGGGTCCTCAATCTTTTCTGACTGCCTCCTTTCAAGTGCTTCCAATCTTAGGACAAATCAGGACACGTCAGAGCCGGTGGAAGGGTCTCGAAGGTGAGTCCAGGGCATCCCATCTGTGCCTGGAGTGGTCTCAACACCATGGTTTTTCATCAAGACACGAAGAGCTCTGCCCTGCAAACCTGACAGCCTTCCTTCATGAGCCACCACACCCCCAAATCAGGCCCTAGTACCTGAGACCACCAATAACCATGGGTGTCCCTGTTCCTGTGCAGCACGAGCAGAGCACATGGGCAGACAAGCTCAAAAACACGAGTGCGGCACACAGGAGGCATGCTCACGAGCACGCATGCGCACAGGTAGGAGGCGCAGGCGTGCAGGCGGTACCGGGGCTGCTTACAGAGGTCCCCTGCACATTGCTGGTCCTCCCGGCAATGTGCCTGCTCCTCTGCACCAGGCAGGGTAGCGTTTGGGAGGGGATGAAGTCAGAGGCAGGAGAGGCAGGGGGCCTGGACCTGAGGCCAGGCCACAGAAGGAAGGTGAGGAGCAAGGAAAGTGAGTGGAAGGGAAACCTGCAGCCTGAGCAGGTTTTAAGCCAGCTCTGTGCCTGAGGCAGTGACTGGATCATGCCTGGAAATGAGCTGGGTCTGAAGCTTGCGAACAGAAGCACAGAATTCAGCAGAGCTCCCTTCTCGTCTTTTCTCCTTAAGGCTCTCAGGACCCGCTTTATCTAGTCTTAGCTTGCCTTTTCAGACGCCTTTTTTCATACCTCCCCTTCCCCCACACCTGCCCGCGAACCCCCACAACTCTAAGCATGTCCCCTGGAGTAGGCCAGACACTCCTGGAAACTGTGCTGGGATGATGTCTCAAACCCGGTGGAGCCATCTGGGAAGGCATAAGAGCTGGGAAACACTGCCCGGCCATCTGGTCATCTGGCATCACCCACTGGGTGTCCTGCTTTGTTCTCACTATGTCCTTGGCTCATGGCAATTGTCTAGCGTTGCCCCAGGAATAGCTTTGTGCATCAAGGCAGAGAAAGCACTGGACAGAGCCAAAGCTTCTCCCCTGGCTTTGCCCTTTCCTGGAGCTGTCATAAGTCATTGAATCCTCAGTTTTCTACCCAGTAAGATGGGTCTGCTTTTGAGGGTTGTAGTGAGAATTGAAAGGACAAATAGAATCAAAGTCGTTGACACTCTGCAAAACTGTAAAAGCCATTTCCAGTTTGCTCTTTGGTTGCATGGCCACTATGCCACCTTCTGGGGAGCCACTCATATTCCCAGAACAGCCAGCAACCCCACAGTGGCCTGGGCCTTCTGATGGGAGCCCGGTGTACCCCATGTGCCAGCTGGAGCAGAGCATGCCTCAGGCCAGTTCAGGCACTGGGAGACCCAGGCTCTTTAGACCTCCTCTTCCTCTGAGGCCACTCCCTGGGCTGTGGACAGTATGGGCTGGACGTGCCTCAGATGGGCTCAGTGAACTAGTGCGATTTAAAAACATACTGATATCCTATATTTATGCTCTCAAGTTTGAAACGCCCTTTCACTGATATCTAATTTAATTCTCAACAAACTTACCAGTTGATATTTTCCTCATAATATTCCCATTTAGGATGTGGAAACTGAGGCACAGGAAGAGTAAACAATTCAGGGTCACTGAATCTTTTGTGTCCTGTACAGGTTTCCAATTGTAATAGCCTCTGGGGTTCGATTAGGCTCAGGGGTAAAAGAAGAACCACCACAAAATGTGATAGTATCCCATTCAAAAGTGAGGGTGCCTGGGTTCTTTTGAAAACGTCCCATAAAAGAGAAGACCACTTCTGAGCCTTCAGGATTACCACGGCTTGGTTTATAAATGGGTCTCAAACTACATGAGATCTGAGGTGCTGGGGCTGGGGCAGTGGCCAAGGACCACGTGCGAGAAAACCTGGGGAGAGCTCATGGTCAGGGACAGTCCTTGATGGCCCAACACAAGTAGTACCCCGTTTGCCCCAGCAAACCAGCAAATCCTGCAGGTCCTTACCCAGCATTCCCACCTCCTCACTCTCAGGAGATTGCAATTTAGGCCATTTGGAACTGGGAGTGGGGTACAGAATAGCAGTTGTGAATGTGACTGGGGTGGAAGGTCAAAAGGTGGCTGCCACAAGATGAATTGTCCTGTGCCCTTCACAGCCATCCAGCGTCCAGCTTGGGATGGTCATTCCTGGAGGTGAAAGATGTGCTGTTGTCTTACCAGAACCTGATCGAATTGTTTTTATGTGGTTTTAGAATACACTGAACTTTTCCAGGAATGCAACCAGTCTATAGATTAAGATGGTGCTTCCACTGCACATGATGTAGTTGTCATCTGCCACCATGGCAATGCTGCTGGTCATGTCTGCAGCCCTTGGCACAGGAGTTCCATTCCTAGGGCAGTGCTGTGTCTCATCAGGGCTTCCCCAGCAGCTGTGCCCTCTCCCAGTTGTATATGGCAATGCAGACTTACTTACTGTCTATTGCTTTCCTTTCATTAGCATTAAGATGTTGACCTTTTAAAAGTGTGTGTGTGAATACATATTACCTTTTCCTTTCATGATAGTAAAACCATTATGAAATATTTGTAGTGGAGTAGAGGCAATGAATTTGATAGGTTTGAAAATCCCTGCTCTCAGTAAATGGCAATCTCCTTCTTTACCTAATAATTGTTGGTTTTTAGGGTTGGAAGAGACCTTAAAAGGTCACTTGTCCTGCCCCTTCACCTCCATCCAAATCCCGGTGGTTGGAGTGAGGATGGCGAGCCTTCAGGCCAGGAGATGGGCCTGTTTGCGGAAGGGCTAGGCACAGCGAGCTCTGCAGGTCTTGATGGGAGGCATGGTAGATGCGGGGGGCCAAGAGACCCTCGAGATGCTGTCTACTTAAAGCTTCGGCACCAACTCAATGGAAAACCTGGACCTGCATTCCAGGTGGAAGTTCTCTACTCTCAAAGGCTCAGCCCATATCAGGGATCCCAGAAATGCCAACCTGGTGGATATATATCTCAGAACATGTCCTGGTGCATGAGGTCCATTCAGTGGCCCCTGTGAGCATCCAGTTCTCATGAAATGCTGGGCCAGTTGGAAATGCATAAATAAGGAGGATAAGGTCGATACAAAATGAGAACATGACTAAGTGAACTTGTCCCTCTTGGTGGTATATGCCACAATCTAGAATGAAGGGACCTATCAGAGGTGGGCTGGGCCAGGCCAGGCTGCTGACTCTGTGTCCTCAAAGCTGCTGTGACAGGAGTGGGCTCTTAAGAGCAGAGCCCGGATGACCGCCTTCCACATGCTGGGGGGCATTACTCTGCCGCTGCTACACTACATCTTCTGCCATCCTTCTTCCCTGCTGCCTGCTCTACCCCATAAGTCTGCAGCTCCCTCGTCCTGTCCCATGCCTGTGTCCTTTCCACTGGGGGCTGGCCAGCCTCGCTCCACCTACTTCCCGGCTGCCCCTCCCCCGTGCGGGCTGACACAGAGCCCTCTGTCCTCCTGTGGAATGCAGTAGCAATTCTAAGCGTGGTGCTGGACAAGAAGTCCAGCTCTCCCTATAAACTTTTTATAGCGTAGGAAAATAAACATGTGGTTTAAGGTCTTTGCATAGGCAGTGCTCGCCGAGTTTGAGCTTGCTTTACAGAACTATGAAAGAAAATATTGGTAGAGCTAATAAATTTCCGATCCAACGCAGGGACAGTAGTCCAGAAATTTCAGGGAGGGTTTGATGACTTAGGAGATAAAAAGAGGAGTTATCTCTGCAGTTGTCATTCTTCTCCTACTCAGAATTTGCCTGCCAGAGGGACGCAGCTAGGCTTCTGACTTCCCTGGGGCGGGGAACAGCAAAGGAATGGAGAGTCACAGGGTTCCCTGTTGCTGAGCAGGCCCTTGGAGATGACTTTGCAGGTGAGGAAGCAGCATCTGTGGAGAGAAAGTGGAGGAAGTGACCTGCCTGGTCCCCTAGACCATTAGAGCCGAGGCCCGGCATAGCTCACTCAAGCAGCTTTCCCAGCATCTACTGTGTACTGACTGGGGATGTGGGGAGACAGGTCCCCACTCAGCACATATGTGCATGAAGCAGGTCTCCACGGTGTGGGGAGGCCTTCAGGGGCCATGGTTGAGGTTTAATTTCTGAGTTTGTGGATGAGCAGAGACCTTGGAAGGAAGGAGAGTGACTGAGAGGTCTGATTGGAACACTGTATAGTAACAATCAAAATAGCAATAAACATTGCTGTTGTTATCATTTATTAAGCATTTCTCTGTACTAGGACCCGAAGTCACCCCCATTGAGTCAAAGCCCTGGGAAGTCAGACTACAATCCCTATTCTGCAGCTGAGAAAAATTGCTAGTCACTTATCACAGTCACTTAGCTGGAAAATGGCAGAGACAGGAGTCAAACCCAGGCTGCCTGGCCCCAATGCCCATGCACTGCCAGAAGCCTTACAGAAGTAGGTGATGGAAAAAGCAAGTGGGTTGTTTTAAACTGGGTAATTTTGAGGACTCTGGGGACAATCCGGCAGAGACAGAAGTCTAGGGCAGAGCTGGGCACCAGAGCGGAGCATGTGGATTTTGTGTCACCTGCTGAAGAGTTGTCAACAAAGCTGGGGAAAGCCTGAGTGAAGAGAAGGGTGCTGGAGGCAGGTAGCAACCCAGGGCATATCAGTGGTGACTGGTAAGCAGAAGCTTCCCGAAAAATTAGGCATATAAATGTCTCACAATAAACTATGGGTCAGAGGATGAAATACATGGATCCAGTAAGATCAAATTGTAGAACAATATTTATGGTTAACAATTTTGGCATATTGTTTTAATTGACCAGCTACAGAGAATAGAATGAGGTCATTTTTATAAAGAAAAGAATGGACGTGTGTGTATTTCAGCATGCGTGGTGTGAGCAAGATTCTCTCTGGAGGTGGAATTGTGGGGTACGCTTTCTCTTTTTTCTTTTTCATAGAGTGCAAGATTAGTTTGGCTTTTTTTTTATGTCCATCATTTATTCTTTTTATAATTCAACAAAAAAGGTCTTTCTATAAGGATTCATCATAAATAACATTAGCAAATACTTTCCTGGTGCGCACTTCATGCCAGGCGTTGTTCTGAGTGCTTTACAAGGATTAAGGAATTGAACTCTTAAGAGCATTCAGACGAGGGAACTGTGCTTCAGGTTGGCTGGGCAGGTTGCCCAGGTTCAGAGAGCTGGAACCTGAAGCCAACACATTTGCCAGCAGGGCCATGCTCTTAACTACTGCACAGCAACGTTGCTCCCCAGTGAGGAGGGGTCCCCGCAGCCCCCAGGTCATGGGAGCACTTGCATAGTGCTCTTCTCATTGGTAGCAGGGAGGTCTCAAAACACTTCAATTCCAAGTGCTGGTAATGGCAGTGTTCAGACAAACATAGTGAGCGAATGAATGAATGAATGAATGAACAGGTCCTGCTTATCCCCCAGGATCTCAAAAGAAATCCCAGCCTGCCTTTTGGTAGATCCAAAGACAGCCATTTTGAAACTGGGGAGCCTCCTTCCCTCCTCAAGAGTGGGTGACTTATCTACTCTGCCTGCTCTAGGAAATAGCTCTGCTGAGAAACCAACCCTGCCTTCCTGGGAGGAAGGACACGGCTCAGGGTATCACAGCCCTGTCCCCACCAGGGGGATCCAGCAGCTGTAGTAGGTGACTGCAGGAGTAGAGCCTCCCAGAAAGCACCCTTTGTGCGGCTCCTCCCACATGGACGCTGGAATGGGCATGTGGCTGCCGCCCACCGCTGGGCCTCCTCTTCGGACAATGCACTAGGAACTCACGAGTGTCGAGACAATCCACCTTCAAACAAAGCAGTGAAAGGCACCCTGAGGGGAGGCTTTCTAGAGAGCTGTCAGTCCATCATTTTGTTCTCCCTTACTTTGGTTTTTCATCTGGGTGTGGCTTGCAGGGAGCCATACCTTGCCCTGCTGCTCATTTGAAGCAATGCCAGTGGTGCTCAGCGCCTACACAGCCCCGACAGTCCCTGTCTCGCAGCTGGCCTCGTCTAGAACAGCAGGGCTGGTGGATTTGGGAACCTGGCTGGAGCCACTGACCCCACAAGTTTTGCCCATTGAGCCTGACTGAACTGGTCACTTTCCTATTTCCCAATTTCCTGCCTGGGACCCATGAGGACAGCCAAGACTGAGGGGAAATTCTGTGAATCAAAGATACATCTGGAATCCGCTGGAGAGCCTGGGAGGCTAGTCAAGCCAAGGCGTCATCATTTCACAAACCGGGAAAGTGCAGGCGTGGAGGGGCCCGGGGTTGTCTCAAGGCCTGGGGCTGGCAGGCTGCATGCCAGGAGGAGACCCGGGGGTGATGCTCTCGGCTGGAGGACAGGATGAGTCACCCCCAAGGAGGTATTTTCCTCACATGGTTTCAGTTCTCAGGTCAGGGTCTTGGCGCCTGAGGGGAAAGCCTGGTCCAGGCTGCGAGGAAATCCTGAGCGGCCGCAGCGTGGAGCGCTCGGCAGGCGTGGCTGGGAGGCGAGTGGGCTGCCAGTAAGTGATTTACAGCATGTTCCCTCATGTTTTACATTTTCATCATTTCATGTTGCAGCCCAATCTCCAGTAATGGGATCTGCAGAGGCGTCCGGCTCCCCAGTCTGCTGCCTGGAGGAGGAGCCAGGATGGGGACGCCAGCCCAGTCTCCCACACTTGGCCTTGATTTTCAGTGTAGCTCTGGTGAGTCTCAAAACTCTTGTGTCTTAGGACCATTATCATGGCCGCCTTGGGACTCCTCCCTCCTTTACCTTTTCCTTTACACCTCCGCCTCTCAGGGGCTGCTCTGAGCTCGTGCTGTTCTGTGCACTGGGGGCTGGGAGCTTGGATGCCACGGAAGCATCAGGTAGGATCCCATGTGGGCCCCCCCTCCTTGGCCTCCATGTCCTACAAAAGCCCCAGACAAATCCTCTACCACTTGCTGTCAGTCTGAGGAGTCTCAGAATATTTGAATTGGTGGGAATGTGAATGACACAAACCCTGTGGAAAAGTTTGGCAGTTTCTCAAAAAGTTAAACGTAGAATTATTATATGACCTAGCAGTTTCATTCCTAGGTGTATATGTGTCCAAAAGAATGGAAAGCAGGGGCTTGTAGAATGTACATACATGATCACGGCAGCACCATTCACAATAGCTGAAGGTGGAAACAAAAGTCCATCAAGAGATGAATGGATGGTAAAATGTGAGGTATGCACAAAGTGGAATGTTCTTTAGCCATAAAAGGGAATGAGGTACTGACACATGGTACAACGTGAATGAACCCCGAAAACATGCTATGAGAGAAATCAGACTCTTAAGATCACATATTGAATGATTCCATTTAAATGAAGCTCCAGAAGAGGTAAGTTTAAAGAGATCAAAAGCAGATCAGCGGTTCCCAGGGGCTGGAGGGTGGGGGAATGGGATTGAATGCTGAATGGGCACAGTCTACTTTTGGGGTGCTGAAAGTGTTTTCAAACTAGGTAGAGGTAGTAGATGCAATGGCTGTGAATGTAGTAAATCCACCAATTAGTACACTTTCAAATGACAAATTTTGAGTTATGTGACTTTCACCTTGTTTTTTTTTTAATTAAAAAACCATTTATATTAAGCAAAAATTTTTCCAGTCTACAAATCTCTTAGTACCCTGATGTCCACATTGGTCATTTATCCCTCAACCTGCTCACTCGGGACTCCAGATTTAAGACATGAGGTGGTCAATGAGTTTGTCAAGGCAGGAATTTGGGGTCAGCTGGGGGTAGGCCCACAAGGGTCACTTGAGGCTGTCTCAGGGCAGGTCCTGCCCCTGCCAGCTGGTCTTCTCTCTCTAGGTCCCCAAACCCTGTAACTGTGTTTATGGGAGGACGTAGGTACAATAGGTACATAATAGTTGCGGCTAAAGGTTGGGGGGACAGAGAAGACCTCCAGGCATATCCTTTGTGGCCTGTTGGCCGCTGTTAGGAGCCCAGATCTTGGGTTTGGGCTTCAATTGTTGTTGTGCGATTGTTGGATGCACTAATTCCCTGACACTACTCTCACTGCCCCTGGCACCGCTCCCCTGCTTGTCTCTCTCTGGACCCCCCACCCCAGGTCCCTGAGGCCCTCCATCCCTAAGGCCCTTTCTTCTATTACCATTTACTGAACAACATATCTTCCACCAAGACCCCCACTCCAGAGCCCAGGGACCCTCCCTTCCCTGAACTCCTGAAATACCTGTCTGGGCCTCTCCCTTGTGTTCTCTCCACCCCGGTGTGACGTGGGTCAGTCATATCAAGCTGTCAGTTTGGTCGTTCAAAGATTCCAGTATCAACCATACTTCACATTTACCCTATGAGAAAGTGAATGACAGCTTATACATTTATCTTTTGCATTTGGCCAGTTCTCAGTAAATAACAGTTGCTGTTTAAATGCAGACCGAGGCATATGGCTCCCTTAAATCAACACCAAGTTTTCACTTTGGCCTTGTCACGGGCAATTTGATCTCTTTAGCAGAAAAACCTTTGCCTGGAGGACTGTGATGACAAGGAAGATGGAGCAGAGAGGTTCCATGGGTTAGGAATGTGGACATTGGGGGTACTGGAGGCACCCCAGTCCTACTCCAGGATAAGCCATTCTTGGCAGGAGTCCCAGTCAGGCCAGGTCCTGAGAGAAACCCCCAAATCGAGTGTTTTCCAGGAGGGAGGGTTGAGAGCACCAGGCTGTGTCCTGGGTCCTTCTGAGCTGCTGGAGAAAGTCTTCAGATTTTCCTCTTTAGATTTTTATCTGTGCTTCCTGTGAATTTAGGCTTCAGGTTTGGAAAAATAAGGCCTCAGGGTAAAATGAACAGGGAAAAAGATGGGGCCTGGCTAACGGTGCACAGCTAGACCAAGAACAAGCCAACCTCCTGAGTATCTTCTGCTTACAGTGGTTTTGCAACTGCTTTTTCATTTAGAAAGGAAACATTTAGCTCCATTTAAAAATAATGCCGAGAGTGCATCTCATTGGGACAAGGGCAAAGGTTAGGATTGCCTTTCTTTGGCTCCAATGTTAGTGGAAGGGAGAGGTTTGGAACAGGGGAGGGAAGAGCAGACAGGCGGAAGGGAAGAAGGGACAAAGAATGTCATTCCAGGTGTCTGTCACTGGGATGAAGCATTATTCCCTGGGGGAGAGGACCAGGGGGGTGTAAAGCACCAGATTGGTCAACTCAAGAGGTGGGAGACAGAGAACAAAGAAAACATACACCCACACACAGAGAATAAGGAAAAGGGGGTGGGGGGCAGAGGCAAGAACACCGAAGGCGGCCCCCCTCCCCCTCTCCTCCCCACCCTCCAGACACCGACGTTCATTTTGGGCTTCCCTCTCACATATGGGCCTAATTCAGGTAGAGTGAAGACTTGCATTGCTCTGGTTAAAAATTATTGCTTCGGATAATGAAATCTTTGTCATTGGAAACTCCAAAAGTTAAAAAAAGGCCCTTCAAGCTGTGACTTATGGGCAGTGTGGTGATGGAAATGAATTCATCATCCCATTTTCCCGCATCGGAATGGGAGGACAGGCTTGATTCATAACAGGGCCATGTGCGGCTGGTCCCAAGGGCAGGATGGCGGCCGGGCTGCCAAGGAACCAGCAGGGAAAGCTCCAGGGACAAGGGATGGGGGAGCTGAGCGATAAGCATCTCCCTGGCATGCTCTGGCCTTAGGTTTTCCTGAGGATTTTCCCGAGCTGTCAAAACATTTCAGGGCTGTGCAGAGACTGTCTGCTTCTCCCGAGAAAATCCCATAATAGCTCTACGAAATGAGCTGTGTTTTTTCTTCAAACCCTAAACCTCACACCCACATAAAAAACTCCCAGACAAAGCAATTTGACCTGCTTGGGCGAATAACACGGTCGTGAATCTCTCTCTGACTGTGGGGCTTTTCATCTAGGGAGAAGCACAGCCACTTCTGATGTCGTATTTCATTGATCCCCCAGCCTCCCTGCGAGACAGTTAAAAGCAACAAGACGCTGAAACTGTTGGGTAGAAGACAACTTAGCCACGGTGCAATGAGAGTGAGACACGTGCCACCCGGAACCAGAACCTTGGTCTCCTCCTCAGGCCTCCTGGCAGCGGCCCCCACACCAGGCCCTCCACCTCCCCATGTCATGACAATGGTTTGGCCACTGGGAGCCAGTTCCTGACATTATTATGGGGTAGAACATTTTTTGTTTCCTTGAAGACCTGAGGTAGGTGGACAGAAGAGGAGGTGGCAGGGCAGGGAGGAACGGCTGGCAGTTAGGGGACAGACTTCTTCACAAGTGGGCTCAAAGCGTGGCTAGCAAGTTCGGAGGCCCATAAGGTTGGGCTGCAGGTTCCATCTTGAAGTCCTGTCAGGCATGTCTGGTTGAAGGTGATTTCTCCTACAGTGGATTTTTTTCCTCAGGGAAATGATGAGGAAAGTGGCTATTGAGGTGGTTGTTGGCTGCAGACCAACAATGTTGGGCTGGACAAAAGTGGCTTCGGTTGGTGTTCAGCGTCTTTTGTCTTCACTCAATCCTTCACCAAATGTTTAGTGAGCATGAGGGAGCTCTGACTCAGATGCTGGGGATTTGAGGGGGAAAGGGTACCACCCTACTTTCATGCTTGGAAAGGGGGCAGGCCATAAATAGTCCATTAGTAAGTGAATGGAGAAATGTCAGGCAAGTGCCTTGAAGAAAGTGTGGCAGGAGGAGGAAGAAGTGGAGAGAGTCTGGGGGCTTCTTTAGGTGGGGAAGTCAGGGAAGCCTCTCTGAGGAGGAGCCACCTGAACTGAGTTGCAGAAACAGGAGGGAAACTGCCTTGTTGAAATCTGGGGGAGAATATTCCAGAGCAACACAGAGTCTGTGAGATGAGAATGGACAGGCACAATTTACCAGCAAACCCTAGCAGATGAGTGCTTTCCCAGAAGCAACATGGTACATCCTGGCTAGCCACAGACACCTGCCCAGACAGGGAGTCAGCAGCCAAAACAAGTTGTGGGCTCCACGTGCCTGAGGACCGAGGGCCCAGGGTCTCTCACCTCCATTGCACTCAGGTTATGTGGAGAAGAGGAACAATCATAGAACTTGGAGACAGACACGTACAACTTGGGCGCTGGCTGACCTTTTGCTAGCTGGGACTCGGAGCAATCTCGTAACCACTGTAAACCTCAGTTTCCTTAGCTCTGAATTGGGAGGATAACTCCCTCTCAGGCTTGCCGTGTGGGTTAGCAGTGGGTTGAAGCTAAACTGCTTCAGCAGCGCTCCCAGGAGCCAGGGATTTGTTGCTTTGTTTAGAGTTAAAGTCTTCCCCAGCCCTCTTGGCCCTGTTTGCTTTCCTCCTTCCTGTCTCCTTCTACCCTGGATCCTGTTGCCAGGGCCAAAGACACTGACTGATTGTCTTCTGTGCCAGACCCTCCCCTGACACCTCCACCTGGTGGTCTTGGCCCAGCACCCTACCTTAGTCTCGCTAGATCTCATGATTGCCAGGTCTCGGGGACTACAGGCACCGCCGCTTCTCTAACTAGGCAGACATAGCCCCACTTCCTGCCTGGGTCATGCAGACCCCCTCTTCAAATCACCGGCTTCTCATTGCTGGAGACCCCTCCTGCAAGGCAAGGCCTCGACCAAGGCCTGGGTCAGCCAGGTGGGAACTCAGCTTCTATGAATACAGATCGGGGGCAGTCCCTGCTCTGCTTGTGCACTGTGTGTCCTTACTCAGCAGCTTTCTTGTCTGAACCCAAATATCTTCATTCCTAAAAAAAGATAGTCTCAGAGGAAGAGAGGCACCACTTTGACACAACCTGTACCAGTTTTGCTTAGGAAGGGAACGATCTTATTTGGGAAAGGCACAAATAACACACTCGGGAATAGAAGGGAGACCCTCCCGGGAAGCTAGAGGCAGAGGAGGAATAGAGAACCTCCCCAGTCTGCAGAAGAAGGGACAGAGGTTGGCGGTGGGGATAGAGCAGGGAGGTCGGGAGAGAGGACTGGAGCCGTGTGGATCTGAAACGGGGAGGAAATGGCCAGGAGCTCCTTAAGAATTTCAGAGTTCACTTTATTTTCTCTGTAGTTTGGAATGAAATGCACACACCTTGCTGTTATCCCTGAATCTTCAGAAAACCCTCTACAGCCAACTTTCCTGACTGATTGTATGCAGAGGTGGGGGGTCAGGGCAAGGGTCATGCCCTTCTGGGTCAGTGGTGAGGAGGCACCAGAGGAAGAACCACAAAATGCAGAGAGAAGGAGAATTGGAGTGGGAGGAGGCCAAGATGATTATGAATCTCTGGGAGTTCCCAGAGGTCTTGGGGCGGGGACTGGACTTGCCATCGCAGGGGGTTTAAGTCAATCTGGTCTGCCTCTACAGGGGCAGGTTACTCCAGCTGACCCGGGGGTAAGGCTGCCTTGCAAGTCTTGGGGGTAGGTTCAAGGACATCTGTGGGCATTTGTATTTAAAGGACTCCCTCACAAAACACTTTCACAGTCATTGTCCTGGCTGGCATTCCTGCGGGGAGGGTCGTAGGGGAGCGGTGGTTATCTTCTCCTGGTCTCTGCTGGGCTGTAGGGTTCTGATGATTTCTATGCAGGAGAGCTGGCAGCAGCTTCCCCGGGAAGATGGGGGATGCCTGGTCTGGGCCTTAATGCTTTCTGACAGCTCAGTGCCCCTGCTGCAGCCTGAGAGTGTCAGAGCAAGGCTCAGAAAACAAATGGCACACACTGAAGCGATTTCTGCTCATTTGTGCTCGGAGTGTTGGCATGCTCTGAGGACAGGCCTGGTATCTCAGTGAGCAGAGCTGCCAAGTAATTCCCTCTTGCGCCCTGTTTGTGAGGCAGGTCCCTTTGGAGGGCGGCTTACAGCCGGCTTCCAAGAGTGCGCTGATCCTCCTCACCCTAAAGGCTGTCGGGGGAGGTTGAAGGGCTGCCCCTTTAACACAGGTACTAGGCTTGGGGCTGAGAGGGAAGCCAGATGCTCAGGCCTATCCTTGGTCATCCTGGTGACCCTGAGCCACGAGGACATGCACTTGGCCTAATGGGGGGCAGGAGAGAGTGGAAGAAAGCTTGACATAGAGATAGGCAGAGAAGCAGACAGCTGGAGAAAGAGGGAGCAGCGAGGGGCAATTGCATGTGAGACTTGGCACTGGAAAAACATTAAATCCTATTATTTGCTTTAAATCAAATTAAGTCTGATCCTGAGGCCCCATTTGCCTTTTGGAGGGCCTTCTCCTCAGATGGCACACAATCAAGAAGTTTATGAGGCAGCACACGGGCAACTTTACCCTTAGCTCCTCTTGGTTACAGCTCTGGGCGGGAGGCTGTCACGTTGGGGTGACCTCTGGTGGGACCTCTGGCCCACCCTAGAGTGACCACCTTTCTAGTTCATCCAAGACTTTTCCCATTTTAGCTCCAAAATTTCTCTGTTCTGGGAACCTTCAACCTCAGGGGTGTATTGCCCCACTTCCGCCTCAGGTCACTCAGGTACACCAGGTGGCCATTTCTCTGGAAGGGCCTGTACCTTCTCTCCAGGGGCCTGGGGGTCCTGCCGCAGGGCCTACAGACCAGGGAGAGCACCACGGTCTCCTCTGTGTGCTCCTCCCCCCTTCTTTCCCATCCTCCTCCCCTTTCTCCCATTGATCCCCTTAAGTTGCTTGGACTTCTTGAAGGCAAAGGCCAGGAAACTGGATTGTACCCAAGCAGCCTTTACTTCCAGCCTGCACTGAGAATGAGAGACAAACACAGCGTTCCCCTCTCAATGATTTCTGAGTTCTCCTGCCACTGTCTCCATGACGGTCACTTCCAATGGCTCTGATGTAGGGGGGTAGCTATGAGCTTGTGTTTCCACAAGAGGCTTTTCCTGGGCCTTTGGGAACACACCTCTTTGAACTCAGGTCTTGGAGAAGGGTCTTAAGCTGGAAAAATGTATCGCTGGGGACTCCCACCTCCTTCCTTAGCATCTTCATCTGTAAATAGAGCTTCTGCCCTCCAGAAAGGCTGCCACTCGCTGCCTCTGACAGGAAATGTTTCCTCCACGTGGACTTGATGCCTTCAGTTTTCTGAAAATCAAGACCAGGAGCTTCAGACATCTGGGTTTGCTGCTGATTACAGAAACAGTCTACGATTTAAGACACTTCTGGGCAAGGTACAAAAGTCAGGCTAGAGAAAATGATGCTTATTAGCAGGGTAACACCAGGCTGGTGAGAACCCACAGCAGGAAAGTGAGATCCTTGGACAGAGGCCAGGCTGGAGAAGCTTGTCCTGTCTCCCTGACTGCAGAAATAGCTGGAACCAAAAATGGAGGGGGTGTGTTTTACACACTTACGAGAACAAATAGCTTTTAAGTACTTTAGACATGTCGTTTACATGTAACCTATTGATGTGCTAATTCCACTTCATTCTTCATTGTTGCACCAAAAGAAGCTCAAAAGCATTCTCCTTGCCAATAGCCCCGGTTCAGGTTACTTTCTGTCCTCAGAAGGAATAAAACTACATTTCTTTAGACAGTGTTTGATTTCCTTAAGAACATACTGTAATTGGGAGAGTTTATAAATCCAGTTAGTTCATATGCAGTAGGGATGTCAGAATTGCCCAAATTGCCCTTCAAGTTCCTCCAGATGCCTTTTGATTCCCAGTGCTGGGGCCAAGGGAGGGGACGTCATTGGGAGATGTGGTGACATCACCCTCTACATGTTGGGACAGTCCACTCCCTCCCTGATCTTCCTTATGTTGTCAATAGAAATACACACACACACACACACACACACACACACACACACACACACACACACATATCAGTGAGGGGGTTTCTCCTCATTTGGGAGAACACCTCCACACTTGCCCATGAGGAGACGGCCTACCTTTTATTTGCCAGAACTCAACTCAGAAGCCTACAAAGCAGAATCTTTCATGTTGGTCTCATGGGGTGGGCTTGCAAGTCCTGGGGTCCACTTTCCCTGGGTCTTGCCCTTCTCAGCTTTAGTCTCAACATCCTCCCCTCATGGCCTCCATCCTGCTTCCCGATTGTTCAAGCTTCCTTTTGTCTTCCCATTTCCTCTTGGGGAGAACTGCCTTTCTCTGCACCTTCGCTAAACTGACCAAAATCCCACTTCTTTTGAGAACTGGTCTGAGCTCCAGAGCCAGAAAAACCCCACTCACCACAAATGTTGTTCCCCAGTGCTTCTAATTCTCCTTTAAGTGCCTGGGAGGGTTGTGTTTATCTATCCCCTTTTGGGGCCAAGCGTGGTCATGTGACATGCTCTGGACAAACAAATGTGGACTGAAGGTACAGTCATCACTAGGGAATGGAAGCAGCAAGAACCAGAGGGTGATGCCCAGGCCTGATTTCCCCTGCATGGTGACAGCTCCAACTAGGTCAGCTCCCATGGTGGACAGAGCTCTCCTGAGTTGGTCAAAGAGGATAGTGAAGAATAAAGACTAGCCCACAGGGCTGATCCAGAGGTCACACAGAATAAAGACAGAGCTTCTTCCAGAAGGTAAAATCAGACAGAATCAGGAGATAAACTCATGCAAGGGAAGGTGTCTGCTACGTGGTCTTAGGTGTCTGTCCAAGTCCCCTTTGTTCCCTATTCAGGACAGGAAAGCCATTCTGCCCTGTGGCCCCCTCTGCCTTGGAGGTATGGGGCAGGTGACTTGTCATGTACATCCCAGTCAGGAAAAGTCCCAAATAGACCTAGTGATGAGATGATTGTGTTTCACACAAGGGACCAGGGATACTGGACCTCCTCCATTGGTCCATAGAGGACTTTCTCCCAAAAGCAGGAGGGAACTTTAATTTTTATGGGATAAAGAGAGTAAATAAAATATTTGTGAGAAGGGCAGACTGAGTTACATATTAGTGCTCTTCAAAACTAAATATTTCCTGTTCTCCTTCTGAGCACATGGCGGGGGTGGGGGAGGTTGTTCTTTTCCTTTTTGAGGTGCAGTCTAGTGTTTGGATTTGGCCAGTGAAACATGAATGGAGGTGAGGTGGGGTACTCCGAGGCAGTGCACAGCTCCCCATGTCTCACTGCTGTGATGACAGGTGCTGTTCCACGTGGTGGCTGCTCTATCAGCTTGAACACAGAGTGGTCATATCGAGGGGCATGGTTCATGAGCAGGAAGTGAATCTTCCATTGTTTGTTCTGAGCCACTGAGATTTTGGTCTTATTGGTTACCATCATCTCATTCTTTCTGACTAATATTCTTAACATGCATACTCACCCTTTTATTGATGAAATTTTTTTACTGATGAAATGTTGTGCTGTCCTGAGCCCCAAGGATACAGAGATTAATAAAACTCAGTCCACTGACTTTAAGGAGCTCACTGTTTGGTGAGGGAAACAGACCAACAAACAGCTTTTTCCATTCCCTTCTACATAATGTATATCTGTATTTGATATTAGTAACATTTGACGCTTTCCTGACTGTAGTCTAGTGATCTCTACACAGCTCTTCTCCATCCAGACTCAAAGTGGCTAGAGGACAGGAATTTGTTAGAAGATGTATAGATGATGGGTGGATAGATGATGCTTTGTAATGGGACAACTTGTTGTAGATGTTAGAGTAAGAATAAAAGGTTGAGAGCTTCTTGGGAGAGTGGTGGGATAATTTCAGATACAGTTTTTACTGGGCCAAATTATGAAGTCAAAATCAAGGTCTTCACTTATATTTTCAAGACACTTATCTCACTTATATCTCATGGTCTCCTCTTATCCAGCCTGGCTAGTGGAAAGATCAGTGGGCAGGAGGTCAGAAAGTCTGGATTTATCCAGGTTCAACAAGTAACACTTTAGGAATGTCCTTTCATGTCCCTTAGCCTTGGTTTCCTCCTTTGTAAAAGTTGAGGGTCATAACTGATGCCCTCTAATGCCTTTGCCAGGTCCTGCATACTCTGGTTTCGTGCCTCATATACAGGAGTAACATTTTGTTTCAAATTAAACGTTTATGATTGAGTAGGATAATGTAATCATCTTGTTCAAAACATAATATATACAATAAAAAGCTTCATTTGACCCTATCCCTATCCATTCCATTCTCTTTTTCCCCCAAGATCTGTGAAGAGGCTAAGATTTTTATCCTACTTGCAAGCTAACAAACAGGCCTGCAGCTGTTTTATGGATTCCAGCAGAAGATTCACAGCAGAGTTAGGGAAGAGACAAAGGATTTCACTACTCATGCCTGCACAGCAGGCAGCCCGAGCCTCCCCTTGACCCTACAAGTTCCATGGAGGTCAAGGGAAATGGCCGAGGTGGCTGCAGTGCACATAATGGGTTTGCATCACAGTCGAGGAACCTGAATTTAGAAACCCATAATCTCTTAAATTGGGATAAAAACAAACTTGCTCAATCTTTGCCCTGGAAGGAGACATTGTCTCCATTTGACCTAATGGCAAACAAACCTGTTTTCTGGTTGGGTGGAAACACCACATCTTCTAATACTGACTCCTAAAAGACAGGAATTTTTAAGAGGATGGACAGATATATCATGGACAGTAGGATGAATGGATCGATGGTTGGATGGATGGATCTATGGATGGTGGATAGATGGGGGCTGGATGGATGGTTAGATGCATGGATGGTGGATGGAAGGGTGGACAGTGAATAAATGGATGGACACAAACATCCTTGAAGAGAAAACATACAATAAGCTCCGTTTATTTCTAATGCCTCTGCTCAAAAGACATGCAGAAAATTGTCTCCCAACACCCCCACACTTAACCATCCAGGTAAACTCTCTGATTAGGTTCTTGTATATCCTCCCAGTGTTTCTATATGCAACTGTAAACAAGTATAGATATAGTTTCCATTATTACCATCATTCTTTCTTAGAAGCAGAACACTATCATTGTACACTTTGCATTTTTAACTTAATAATATATTTCTCCTTTTTTTTTTTTACTGCTGCAGAATATTCATTGTGTGGATATACCTTCTATTTAGCAAACTCCCTCTAAGCAGACACTTTTTACTATTTCAAATGATGTTGCAATAGATGATTTTGAATATATGCCATTTAAAATGAAGAAGGATTAGAAGAAAATACAGGCAAAACTCTACACGACATACATCTCAGCAAAATCTTTAACAACACATCCCCCAAAGTGAAGGAAGTGAAGGACAAGATAAACAGATGGGATTACATCAAGATGAAAAGCTTCTGTATAGCAGAAGAGACATTAACCAAAACTAACAGACACCCTACCAACTGGGAAAAGATCTTTGCACACAACACATCTGATAAAGGACTGGTAACAAAAATTTACAAGGAACTCACACAACTCAACAAAAACAAAGCCAATAATCCAGTCAAAAAATGGGCAGAAGAGCTAAAAAGACACTTCTCCAAAGAAGAAAAGCAAATGGCCAACAGGTACATGAAAAAATGTTCAGCATCACTTATAATCAAGGAAATGCAAATTAAAACCACAATGAGATACCACCTCACACCTGTGAGGATGGCACACATTAAAAATACAGGCAACAACAAATGCTGGAAAGGATGTGGAGAAAAAGGAACTCTTCTACACTGCTGGTGGGAATGCGAACT